>RCUC01131348.1:0-36635 GCA_003697995.1 Taxidea taxus jeffersonii
CCCCCCCAGCAAGATGGCGGCTGGGAACCAGCCATGGCTGAGTGGGAGGAAAGCTGTTGTGGTCACAGTCCCCAGCACAACCTGTGGGGAAGAGCCACAGGGAGGGTCAACCATAGGAACTGATTTAGGAAGCCATAGGACACACACCTTGCAGTGTAGACATCTTTCCTCCAAGTTGTGTGCAGGTGAGGAGGGGGAGGTCTTCAAGCAGATCTGCACCTGGATCGCAGGCCCCTCCTCATCCCTTCCTAGCCTTCTGTGCCCCTAGCCTCTTCTCTCACACCCCTACTCACACCCTCTCTACCTTCCAGCTACACTGCACTGCTTTTTGTTCCCAACTGGCCAAATCCTTGCTAACTCGGGGCCTTTGCTCAGCTTTTTCCTCTGTCTAGAACCCTTTCCCCTGGCCCACGTCTCCCCTCTCCTTCCTGACACCCTTTTTCTGGGTGAGGCCCCCAGTCAGAGCTTCATTATGCTGGGTTTTAATTGTCACTCCCTCGCCCCCGCTTGTTAACTCCCTGAGGGCAGAGACCATGTTGAACCCCAGTGCCTACTCCCAGGGCTCACTGCATAGTAAACATCCAGTAAGTATTGCATGAATGAATGAACATGAGACTAGGAAAAGTTGACTTGTCGACCTCCACCATTACACTGCTGTGTGACTTGAAGCAAGGCACCTCCCCTCTCTGTGCTTTAGTTTCTTTGCCTTTAAAATGAAGGATTGGGACACCTGGCTGTCTCAGTTGGTACAGCGTGAGACTTTTGATCTCAGGGTTGTGGGTTTGAGCCCCATACAGGGTATAGAGATTACTTAAAAATAAAATCTCAAAAACTTAAAAAAAAAACAAAAACCACATAAAATGTGGGGTTGGACTAAACCTCCCTAAAAAAAATCCCATCTGGACCTAAAGTGACCAAGACCATAACAATTCCACTGATCTGACGCCTTCTCTCCTTCTCTTCAAAGATGACACCAAGCTGAATCCTTATGCAGGAGGAGAGGGTGAGTATAGAGCTTCCTGCCACTCTCCATCAGACTCACAGCCTCTTAGAAACCCCCCGCCCCCCAAGAGGGGGCAGCAGTCCCCTGGCCTCTTTGCTTTGGCTCCAAGGTGGGGTGGGGAGGGGAGTGACAGCAGCCTGAGCTTCCCAGACCTCCCACTGGGCTCCTGGGCCTGGGCCCACTTAGATTGAAGGAACATGTCTACCTCTAGACATTTCTCATCAGCCAGGAACCTCCCAGAGGTCTGTCTTGACTACTCACTGCCCTGAAAGGAGTGAGAGGAGGAAGAGAGAGCTGAGCTAGAGCAGGCATGGCAGTGTAGGGTCTGTCACCGTTGGCTGCACCTCTTGTCCCCCTGGGCCTCACCGTCAATGAGGGGTGGAGCACAGCTTCTTCCACATCCAGTTGCCTTGGATTCCCTGCCTGCGTGGGCAAAGGGTACATAAAACTTGTCCACCCCACTTTTTACAGGGCCCCGGAAATTGGGGTCCTTTGCTCCCGAGATTAAGTACAAGGATATTCTCTCTCTGGTGACATGACTTGTCCCACCTCCCCTGCTCTTGGCCCAGGGCCAACTCGGGCCCTTGTGACAACTACCGCACAGGGGGAGCTGGAAATGCCTTCCAAACTCCAGAGACCATGACATTGTTATCTTGGGTTCTCGCAGTGGGGAGAGGCTACTGACGCACCGTGGTGATCCAGTCTTCCCCCAGAGACGAAGCCATGACCACTCTGTGGGCGGTGGGCGTGAGTGTGCATTGTGAGTCTAGGCTGGGAGTGAGGAGTGGGGACTGGACCACGTTCCCCTCACTCTGCACCATGTGCTCTTCAGCCCAAACCCTGACCATCAGATCACCAGGGTCTCTGCTGGCTGACTGCCAGGTCTGGGAAGGCTAGCAGGGGATGTGTCACCTCACCTTTTGGCAGGTAGGGGGCACTAACAGTGCACTGGATTCCCCTGCCAACTCCACACCCCCACCCGCCCTGGGACAGGGCAGAGAAGAGGGTATGGGGAGGACAATGATTGGGATGTGTGTTTCAAGTCCCCACCTCCTGCTGATTTCTCTTCCACCCATGACCCCTGTAGGAAAAGATTTGGCATTTCTTTTGCTTATGTGCTCATCAGTCTTTTCCACTCCATTATCTGTAGGGTAGAGAGAAGAGGCAAATAGCCACCCCAGGTAATATGGGAATACAGGCCTGTCAGTGGCTGGCTGACTCTGTCCTTGAGCAAATCACTGCACTGTCTGTATTTCCAGCCATCCAAGAGAGGGGCTGGACTAGATGACCTTCCAGCTTGATAGACTATGGCAATAGTCAGCCTCCCCCGTGGGATGTATTTCAAATGCTCAGAATGTTCTCAGAGATTGCCTGTTGGTTTATTAGCCCTCAGAGAACTGGGTTCACTCTTTTATTGAGCTCCTACCATGGGGCCCCCCATCTTTTCTAAGAGCTAAGGACACAGAGATGAATAAGAAGACACTGTCCTTGCCTTCCAGGAGGCCGCAGTCTGGTAGCAGACAGTGACAGGTGAAAATATGGTCATTTTGTTATCAAAATAGCTGAGGTCATCTGAGACACCAGCCCTGGTCTTCAGCAGTTGATGTGAATGATCTGGTTTTAACCCTTAGGGTTGTAATCATTACAATTAGGTAATTATTATGGTAATCATTATGATCCTTGTTCTACTGGAGTGGTAAGTGAGGCGCTGAGAGGTTATGTAATTCGCCCGAGGTCACACAGCTTATAAGCCATAGAACTTGAACTTGAATCAGGGAGCAATATTCAGATCCAAAACTCTTCACCATCACATAACCTATGAGAATTCTCGAAAAGCGTTTATTTGGCACGGGTGTTGGAGAGAACTTCTCTTTGATCCTTATTAGACATTTGGGCAACTTTTAAGTGATTTTGGTAAACCACCTGAGCCCCGCCCAGTGCAATGTGAATGCCACACTCATGATTCTACCCACCTTTTAACCTATTTCATAAGCCAGCCCAAAGTTTCTGCTGGTTTTCACCTCTGAGATTTTGCCAGAACCTGGGACTTCGTGGCCCTCCCTTCCCGGTTCCCCGGTAGCCACTCCCTACCCTAACGGTCTCTCCACAGGCCTTCAGAACAACCTGTCCCCCAAGACCAAGGGCCCCCCCGTGCACCTGGGCACCATCGTGGGCATCGTGCTAGCGGTCCTCCTGGTGGCAGCCATCATCCTGGCTGGGATTTACATCAATGGCCACCCCACCTCCAACGCTGCGCTCTTCTTCATCGAGGTCAGTGTAGGATTTGGCCCCAGCTCCCCCGTATGCCTCCGCATCAGTGTTTCCCCAGCCATGGGGCACCTGCCCCTCCCCACCTCAGTCCTCCCCTCCCACCTGCCTGGCTCCTGTTCCTTCCTGAGGAGCCATCTTTTTTTTTTTTTTTTTAAGATTTTATTTATTTATTTGACAGACAGAGATCACAAGTAGGCGGAGAGGCAGGCAGTGAGAGAGGAGGAAGCAGGCTCCCTGCTGAGCAGAGAGCCCGATGCGGGGCTTGATCCCAGCACCCTGGGATCATGACCTGAGCCAAAGGCAGAGGCTTTAACCCACTGAGCCACCCAGGCGCCCCGAGGAGCCATCTTTGACTCCATCCTTTGAGTCCCTAACCAACCCCCCCACCTCAGTCTCCCCCAGGAGTGTTGCACCCCTCCTGTCCTGCTGAACAGCCTGTCTGCCTTTAGCTCCCCTGTTCGTGAAATCAGGAGCTCCAAGAGGAATGCAAGAGAAATCACTGGGGACTCTGCAGCCAATCTTTTATGCTTTGTGGTCTCTCACCCCCAAATTCCAGGCTGGCTGCTTATTCTAAGCCATAGTGGAACGGAGATCTCTGCCTCTTTGCCTGCTGTGTGGGTGTTTAGGTTAGAATCGACAAGACATAGTAATCATGAGTTGCTCTCTCTGGGAGCTTTCACTGAGGGTGCTAGGGTTTGGAATGTCTCGGAATTCAGAAGAGCCAGAGCCCCCTTCTCTCTGGGCCACAGGGCTCGTGAGCTCCTGGCCCTGTCCTCTGTTCTCCGCTCCTCCCCAACTCTGCATGTGGTCCAGCCGGGCTGCCTCTGTGGGTCTCCCAGACAGGGATCACCCAGAGGAGCAGGGGGTCTCCTCCTCTTTGTTTAGAAACCCCTGTTTCTCGTAAACCCTAACCCATCAGCCTGAAGTTTTAGCCTCTCTGGGTATCACCGCCAGGGGACTGCATATCCCCAGCCACATAATCACTGATGGGGCAGGTCTGAAACGGGCCCAGGAAGGTGCATGTTCATAAGGTCCCCAGCTGTCTGCAGGGTCTACACTGTCCGGAGGGTTATCCTGGCAGTTCCAGAGCCTCCCGGATCATTCCCGCTCTCACCTATGGCCTCACTTTTTGCGGTCTCAGGAGTCCGCTGGGTACATCACTAAAGGCTCTCATCTGTGTCCTGCAGTCCCTGCCACGAGGGATAAAAGGACCTCCTCCCAGACTCCTCAGGCTCCCAGCAAGGCTCCCACCAGTGGAGGAATCACCGCTGGGGAGTGGGGGAGCTTCTGGACAAGGGGGTTGAACTCCGCCTAGCTCACAGGAGGCCCCCAGTACCCTTGAGAAGAGAGTCTCTGTGCTCAGCACTGTCCCTGGCGGGGGAGGGGCGGGTTGGGGGGGGGCCCAGGCGGGTGAGGGCACACCCCCTGACTCTGGTCATGCCTCCCCCCACTCCCAGCGGAGACCTCACCACTGGCCAGCAGTGAGATTCCGCAACCACCCCAACCACTCCACCTACACGGAGGTCGAGCCCTCGGGCCACGAGAAGGAGGGCTTCGTGGAGGCTGAGCAGTGCTGAGGGCACCAGGCCTCCCCTTGGAAGGATAGGAAAGAAGACCCCGGGACCCCAAAGAAGATCAGTGGAAGCGAAGCAGTGAAGTGACTTTTCTCGGCTTCTTTTGAACTTGCCCTGGCTGGGAAGATGGAGATGAGACCGTGGCATCTGGGGCCAGAGCCCCAGTTTGCCCACTGCACACCACATACTGAAGCAAGGGGCCCGAAAAGCCACCCCATGAGGTGTTTAAGGGACAACAACCCAATCTCATCCTGTTTTGATGTGAGGGGTCTCCCCTCTGGGTCTCTCAATGGTCGCCCGAGGTGGTCCTGCCCCAGTGGCCCCTCCCACCTGAGGCACCTAACGCCCCTCAGCAGGACACAGAGAGCAAGACTCTAGGTTGGGGCCGCACCCCAGGGTCCATAGACTCCAGAGCTGGTCCTCATGGCTATGGATTCAGTGTATTTCGCCCCAGCCTCGGCGGCTCTGGAAGTCTGAAGACGTTCCGGCCATCTGCTAAACACAGGGACAACTCTGTCTGGCATGTTGTCCTTGGAGGAAAGCCAAATGCCAGGAGAGGAAAGAACTTGGGGGGGGAAAGTTGCATTTTTAGGCTTTACTCCCTAGAGTTACCCTTTCTGCTGAGAACCAGTCTTACATGGAGCGTGTGCGCCACCCGCCTCATGGGCTTTACCCCAATGGCGGCCCAGCCTTGGCCTGGCCAGTCCTGCCGGGCGCGGGTGCATCTCGGTGTGGGGCTCCAGACTCTGACAGCACATGTCGTGTCCCTGGTATTCGAGACCTGTCCTTCTGTCAGCATCAGGAAGTACCTTCAAAGGCAGGGCCTACCAGACTAGTACCTTTCCTCCACTGAGCTGGATTTTTATAGCCATTAAAGAGAAGAGACACGGTGGTAGGAGGACTTCTAGAGACGTACTCCACAGGGAACTTCTGCTGGATTCTGTCAAGGAGCAAAGCTGCGGGCACGGATGGGAACGGAGGAAGCTAGCGTGGGAAGGAGGGACTTTTTGTGGAAAACCTTGATCTGGAGAGTCATTTCCAACCGCCCAGCTCTGCTGGAAGCTTTTGGAACAAAGGGTTTAGGCTCCCAAACTTCACCTGGTTCTAAGGGAATGCTGTCCCAGGGATGAGTTGGGGCTGTTTCTGAAGAGAATTTTAAAATTAAAATCTATAGCTCAACCTCATTGAGAGTAAAGAATATCAGCAGCAAATAAATGTTTAATCAATCCCCACTGAGTCACGCCCTTTTTTGCACATCGCCGGAGACACTGCAAAAGAAAAAGGTTTAAGGACCAGGCCTCCTGAGGTGGCGGGTAGGGAGTCCGCAAATAACCAGACACATCCAAACACTTGACCCGTGGTTTTCTAGGTGCTTCGTGGTTTATCAGCAGTGAGGGCACTATTGACAGTCCGATTGGGAAACATGCTGGACCTCAGCTGTGTGTGTGTGTGTGTGTGTGTGTGTGTGTGTGTGTGTTTCATAAACCAGACAAGGAAGAGCTATGGGGAGGGTCAGAATATGAGACACAGAAAAGACTGCGCAGCCAAGAGAATAGGGTTCTTTCCAAGCTTCTGAAGGACAGAAAGGTCTGTAACCGAGCTGTCTTAATGAGAGAGGAGCAGCCAGGCGCTGAAATGATCTGGGCTCCCAGCACTCCCGGCTGGCAGGAGGGTGATTTCTGCCCTTGCCTGACTAGCAAAGTGTCTGTGACCTCTATGGGTCGAAACTGGCCGGTGGGGCAGTTCCTGTTATGGCCAAATGCAGGGCACAGCCCCATTTGCCCCACTCCTAAACTCCAGCAAGCCTCTTCCCAGTGGGAGCTCTGTCCCGCTGCTCTGGAATCCTGAAGGGAAAGAGCATTGAGAGTGAAGAAAGGTGGGGGGAGGGGGACGCCTGGGTGGCTCAGTCAGTTAAGCATCTGCCTTTGGCTCAGGTCATGATCCTGGAGTCCCGGGATCAAGCCCCACCTAAGGTTCCCTGGTCAGTGGGGAGTCTGCTTCTCCCTCTCCCTCTGCCCCTCCTCCTGCTTGTGCTCTCTCTTAAGTAAATAAATGAATAAAATCTGGAAGGAAAGAAGGAAGGAAGGTAGGTGTGAGGCTCCAGTGAGGCCTTTGCGGTAACCTCTGCAGCTGGAAAAAGCTCAAGATTCCTCTGCCAGGTCAGAGTGAGCCTGACTGACCCCAGCAAGGACAGTGGTGAGGGCAGCAGGCGGCCTGTTTACAGCAAAAAGAGCTAAAGATGTGTCGCTGGATATTAAGTCTTTGGACTTCTCGAGCCAAAACACATAGCCCAGTGCTCCCAAGATACAGAGCCTCGCCTCTCACAGAGTTAACCCTGGTTCCAGCTACCCTTAGGACTGGGGACAAGATAAGCGTCTCCCAGATGCAGGAATTCTACTCCAACATTTAAAGCAGGCTCGCCGGGTAGCTAGAGAGAGAGGCTCACTTGGGGAATGAGTGACCAGAAGGAGACACAGGGGCCTTGTGGTCAACCTTCCACGCCCGGCTGACAGTCCAGCAAGGCCAAGGCATACCGCACATATGTGCACAGTCAACCCCAGAGGGCTTGCAGCCGCCTAGGACCTTCCGCCCCGACAGCACGCACAGTCTCCAGGGAAAGCAGGTGATTGGCAGTACCTTTCCCACACGGGGCCTTTGCGTGTCCTCACGGTGATCTCATTGCTGGGTGGGAGGGTGGGATTCATGAAAGTTCACCACTGCGACAGGAAACTTCTACCCTGTGAAACAGGGCTCTGGAGGCTGTCTGTGTTGCACTCAGAACTGAGAAGTTCTCAGGGAAGCTCTTAAGAGAGCCAGCATGAGGGAAAGAAGAGGAACAAGGAACACAGAGGCCGGGCATGAGGGGGGCCCGGGGTCAGGCTGAGAGCACCCCCTGTGCTCCTTTCATCTGCTGACCCAGGGGTGCGGACATGTCCTGTGAGGTCCCGGGGTTTCTGATTCTAGAACATGAGTGCATATGAGCCCACCCATTAGCCCCGGCACCAGGAATGCAGACGGGGTTTCTGAGCTCGTGTGACTGGCCATCTCCCTCCCGCCAGAATCAGGTACCACCCACTCCCCCCAGCAGGCCTGTGATGCTGGAGGCCATTTTTCAGGTCTCAGCCTAGAGCTGCGGTGGAGAATGTCCTTCGGTCACTGTTCCATGTTCTCTATGGACCACAGAAAGCAAATTTTTCAGTTTGTGTGTTTTATCAGGACTCCCCTGTGCACAGTATCCCCATGTGTATATGCACATGTAGGTGTGCACACACATATGTGCACACACGTGTGCATTGTATTGCCAAAAACATCAGGGGAAACTAATGCCATCCTCAGGCCTAAGGCAGTGGCAAAAATGCCAGCCAACCTCATTGTTTTGAAAGGGCTGAACACTCATGTGATTGTGGACAAGGCTAAGACTCCCTTCTCCCGGTCCTGGCAAGGATGACAGATTTGCACAGAGCACTGATCAGAGCTGCCCGCAGACTCTGGCCTCGGGAACCCACACCAGGTAAAGTCAGAGACAAAGCCAACCTCTTTGTCTCTCTCTGTCTACACCCTCTTTTCCCCCCACTCCACCTCCCAACAAAAACCTGAACTTATACTCAGTGTTAATAATAAAAAGCAACTTTGGGAGGCCTGGGTGGGTGGCTCAGTTGGTTAAGCGGCTGTCTTTGGCTCAGATCATGATCCCAGGGTCCTGGGATCGAGCCCCAATCAGGCTCCTTGCTCAGAAGGGAGGCTGCTTCTCCCTCTGCCTGCCACATCCCCTGCTTGTGTGCTCGCATTCTCTTTCTGACAAATAATAAAATCTTAGGGGGGAAAATAAAGCCACTTTCTTCTAAGACTTCTGCAATGTGCAAAATAAAGCGCCAAGAATTCTGAGTGCATTCTGCAAATTGCAGCTCCTGCCTTGGCCCGATGACTAGCATCTCCTCTCAGGAACTGGACTAAGGAGCCTAGGAGCAGCCGCCAGCAACCTGCCCATTCCGGCTGCTTTTCCCAACCTCCCATCTTGCCTCCAGGAGAAACAGCCTGGAAAGAGATCCCAGCTCTTTATTTATTTGAGGTTTGTAAATCCCTGGAAGTAAACCTCGTGGGTTTCCAATCTACCATCTAGAGACACAAAATCCATCCGCATGCGATGAGGCTGTCACATTTCTGGAGGCTTCGGAGTCAAACCACTCTAGCGGCCTCATTGTGCTTTTATTACTTTGTGCTTTTCGTTCACAAAACATGAAACAAAGCAGACCAAAACGAAGAGAGGAATAATTTGAACCCTTCACGGCCAAAATCAGCTGTGCCAAATTTTACGTTCCAAACAAGCTGATTTATAAATAAACACACTGTGTTTGCCGAATGAGGAGGAATGTGTTGGAGAAGGCAGCAAGGACTAATGCAGAAAGTGCCGAGGGGCCAGCTGCTTAGAAGCCAGGAGCAGTAGAAGCCCTGTCCCTGAGAAGCTGTGTGATGTGGGCCAAGTCACCCAACTTCTCTGGGTAGGAAGATGCCCCTCACCTTAGCTAACAGCCTCACCTGCTTTTTAATTCTTCCCCCTGTTCACACAGCAGCTCAACCCTTTCCTGCCCATTATCCTGACGAGGTTACAAACTTTTCTAGTCTGCCTGGAACTTTCTAGGTTTGAACACTGAGGTCCTATGTCCCAGGAAACCCCTCCAGGATGGGCACCCTGGATCAACTGGTTAGTCTAGCCTTGGAGTCTGTCCAGACTCCACAGGCTGGAAAGATAAGGTTAATAATTTCAAGGACTTTAGAGTCTTGGACCTAGCTACTCCAAGTGTGGTCTGGATCACCATCCCTGAAGGATTAGAAGAAAATGCAGAAGTTAGGCCCATCTGACCCAGAATCTATGCTTGAGGAGCTCCCCAGGTGACTCATGTGAAGCCCAAGAAAGTCTGGGAAGCACTTCTAGGAGGCAAGTTTACTTACGTGAGTGTAGCCTATTGGGGAGGTGTTATTCACCCATTTCCCAGATAAGGAAACTGAGGTTCAAACAGGTGGTTTACTTATTTATTGGTTTATTTCTTAATTTGATCCATACTCGTGAAGCACCTACCAAGCATCAGGCACCATCAAGTGACTTGCCCAAGGTCACATGGCTAGTAAGTCGCCTAGACAATCCCCCAAACCAGGGCTTTGGATTCCCAGCTGAGGTTGTTCCCTGGGGACCACCGGGCGGCGCCAGAACCAGCAGGCCATGGTTAGAACCAAAGCAGACCCTGGAGTCACAGAGTCCTCCCAGGCCTGTAGAGAGGCTCACAAAGACACACAGTGATGACTTCAGATCCTCATTCTTGGATCCTGAAACTGTGAGTTTATCAGGTATTTATGAGACACACAGTCCCAAGAGCTTAAAAATGTCCTCATTGGGGGCGCCTGGGTGGCTCAGTGGGTTAAAGCCTCTGCCTTCGGCTCAGGTCATGATCTCAGGGTCCTGGGATCAAGCCCCACATAGGGCTCTCTGCTTGGCAGGAAGCCTGCTTCCTCCTCTCTCTCTCTGCCTGCCTCTCTGCCTACTTGTGATCTCTATCTGTCAAATAAAAAAAAAAAAAAAAAAAAAAATGTCCTCATTGTTCCTGCCTTCCCCCCAACTCTGGCTCCCTGCTCTCCCACTCGGGGACCCCCTCACACAAAGATTTGGAAGCACTCTCCACAAAGCTTTACAGAACTGAAGCCCAGGCCTCTGTGCTAGTTTCCTTCTTGAATGGACAACTGATGACTTCATTTGCCACAATGGGGCTGGAGAGCAGGGAAGTGGGAAGGGAGAATCCTCACTTGAACTGCTGAAACCAAAGAGAAAGTCTTTGGGGGACGAGGTTTCTGATGTTCTTAAGACATTTTTACATTTGGTCTCTAGAGATAGCTAAATCGTGCCCACAGTTTTCCACAAAGTTAAAAGCACCAAAAAGGAAATATCTGAAGGCAGGCCAATAATATTTCAGCATATACACTCCCAGTCATACAATCCAACCTTCCCTTCTGGCTTTAGTCGGTCCCCTTCAAAGTTTTTTTCTTCAGAAATTGACTCACCACCATGGGATCAGATCGAGGGTCCAAAAGGTATAATATAAGGCTCCCTGCGTCCAGCTGAGGAAAGGCTGAAAATCCTCCAGAAGTAACAAGTCCCTTCTCTCTTCCACTGACCCACCTCACAGTTCCCTCAGTTTAGATCCCATTTTGAATTCACAGACAGGTGGCTCTCAACGAACTCAGATGTGGTCAGTCAAGTGCCAAATGGGGAGCCCTTTGCCTTGACCCCCCCTCTCCCAAGGAACTGGAAGTCATTTCCAGAGACTCTCAAGGCCTAAAGGCCAGACTGCCCCAGGGCCCATGGCATCCCCCGCCTTTTTTTTAAAGTTTTTATTTATTTACTTGACAGACAGAGATCACAAGTAGGCAGAGAGGAAGGCAGAGAGAGAGGGGAGGAAACAGGCTCCCTGCTGAGCAGAGAGCCTGATGGGGGGCTCGATCCCAGGACCCTGGGATCATGACCTGAGCTGAAGGCAGAGGCTTTAACCCACTGAGCCACCCCGGCACCCCGGCATCCCCTTTCTTGAGCTGCCCACACCCCTCTCTGTTCCTTGGTGCTCTTTTCCCTTCTCCCCTGAGCCTGTATGGACTGAGCCACATCTGCCCAGCGCTGACTTTGCTCTTCCTCCTGCCTCCAGAGATGAGCACTCAGCCCTCTTCATGGTGAAGGAGGAACCAAAACTAACAAAACTGGTAATTAGCCAGACTTTCTTACAAAAGCCCTGATCTATTTACTTTCGTCCTCTGAGATGACGAGGGGGCGGGTAGCAGCTCATGTTTACTAAGTGCTGACTAGGTTCCAGGCGGTGTGTCACAAGATTTATTTGGGTTGTCTCCTGTGAGGCGGGTCTGTGGTTAGCTCTCCCTTACAAGGCAGCCACTGAGGTGCAAAGCACATGAGGGAACTTGCTAAATTTCTGAGGCTCCACAGATGGAGTGACCGGCCCCCAGTTAGCTAGGTGTTAGCCCTCTAGAAACGAACCCTCTTGGGGTGCTCCTGCCATCCTTTGAGCCACACATCTTGGAGACTGTTACACGTTGTGTTCTTGTCTAGATGAGCCCAGGCTACAAGAATGGCTTTGTCCACTTCCCCAATCCCTTCGTTTTACAGAGGGAAAAATTGAGGCCCGTGAAAGCCGGGCAGGCCGAGAACGACTTGCCCACAACCACACAGAAAGCTCGAGAGCCCCCAGGCTGCTGGTTCTCAGAGCTAGCACCTGTGGTAGGTAAGCCCAAGGGCTCTGATGTTACCGAGTCCCAGCTGAACGCTGGTGATGCCATGTGTCACCTTTGTGACCTTACACAATGACTCCATGTCCTTGCTCCCCTGCAGCATTAATTAAAAGAAAGTGGTAGAAATAGTAGCACCTGGCAGCAGCTGGGTGGCTCAGGTGGTTAGGCGTCTGACTCTTGATTTCGGCTCAGGTCATGATCTCAGGGTCCTGGGATTGAGCCCCATGTTGGGTTCTCTGCTCAGCTGAGAGTCTGCTTGAGATTCTCTTTCCCTCTCCCTCTGCCTCTTCCCCCACTTGCACACTATACTCTCTCTCCCTCAAATAAATAAATCTCAAAAAAGAAAGAAAGAAAGAAAGAGAGGAAGGAAAGAAGGAAGGAAGGAAGAAAATAGTAGCACCTGCCTCATCAGGCTTTGTGAGAGTTAAACATTCCAGCATTTGGAGACAAACCTAGCGCCACGGAAGACCTTGGCTTCTTTTGCACTTGCTAAATTTTACTTGTTAATTACTAACCGCAGCAGGACTTATTATGGGGGTGAGGGGGGTGGCCGGTGGGGGGGCAGGTGGCGGACAGGGGTGTGGGATTTTCTGGCACCTTCTGCTGCCTTTATGTTTGGGTATGGTTTCCACCAGAGGGAGGCGCTCTGCTGGCGACCTGTTCAGCAGAGAGCATCTTCCTCTCTGAAAGCCTCCCACTTCCCCCAGGATGGGGATAGACGTTGACAGACATCCTTGCAACGGGGTGGCTCTGGTGACTCTGACAAAAACAGGCACTGAAACTAACTACTCCTCGCTCTCCATTCTTAGCGTTCTACATTTATCTTCAAAAGACTTATTTTCATGTTATTTGCAGGGAGAAAGGAATATGAGAGGGATATTATAGAATTCAGCCTGCAGAAATCAACCCCTGAAAACTTCCCCCGGTGATTAATTTTGAAGGTTTCAATACCCAAGTCTGACTGTTTTGTAAGAGATCAGCTGAGGCACTGAGTTTATCCTTCTAGTTCCCGTTAAACCTAAATTAAAAACAGATTACACTAAATAAAATGGAGGTGCCACAATCCCAGATAGCAAGATCTACTACAAAGTTGCAGTAATCAAAACAGCGTGGTCCTGGCACAGAAACAGACATAGATCAGTGGGACAGAACAGAGAGGCCAGAAATAAACTCATGATTATATGGTCAATTAATCTTCAACAAAGGAGGCAAGAATATGCAATGGGAAAAAGACAGTCTCTTCAACAAATGGTGTTGGGAAAACTGGACAGTTACAGGCAGAAGAATGAAACTGGACCCTTTCTTACACCATATGCACACACAAAAATTAAACTCAAAATGGATTAAAGACCTAAATGTGAGGCTTGAAACCATAAAAATCCTTAAAGAGGGGCACCTGGGTGGCTCAGTGGGTTAAAGCCTCTGCTTTCGGCTCAGGTCGTGATCCCAGGGTCCTGGGATCGAGCCCCACATCGGGCTCTCTGCTCAGCTGGGAGCCTGCTTCCTCCTCTCTCTCTGCCTGCCTCTCTGCCCACTTGTGATCTGTCTCTCTGTCAAATAAAAATCTATAAAAAAAAAAAAAATCCTTAAAGAGGACATAAGTCATAATGTCTCTGACATTGACCACAGCAGCATTTTTCTAGATATGTCTCCTAAAGAAAGGGAAACAACAGCAAAAATAAACTATTGGGACTACATAAAAATAAAAAGCTTCTGCACAGCAAAGGAAACAATCAATAAAACAAAAAGACACTGAATGGGAGAAGATATTTGCAAAGGACATATCTGACAAAGGGTTAGTATCCAAAATATATAAAGAGCTTGTACAACTCAACACCAAAAAACCCACAAATAATCCAATTAAAAAATGGGCAGAAGACGTGAAGAGACATTTCTCTGAAGACATAAAGATGGCCAACGGACACATGAAAAGGTGCTCTACATCACTTGTCATCAGGGAAACATATATCTAAGTCACAATGAAGGGGTGCCTGAGTGGCTCAGTGGGTTAAAGCCTCTGCCTTGGGCTCGGATTGTGACCCGGGGTCCTGGGATCGAGCCCCGCATCAGGCTCTCTGCTTAGCGGGGAGCCTGCTTCCTCCTCTCTCTCTCTCTCTCTGCCTCTCTGCCTACTTGTGATCTCTGTCAAATAAATAAATAAGGGACGCCTGGGTGGCTCAGTTGGTTAAGCGGCTGCCTTCGGCTCAGGTCATGATCCCAGCGTCCTGGGATCGAGTCCCACATTGGGCTCCTTGCTGGGCAGGGAGCCTGCTTCTCCCTCTGCCTCTGCCTGCCTCTCTCTCTGCCTGTGCTCCATCTCTCTCTAACAAATAAATAAATAAAATCATTAAAAAAATTTTTTTAAATAAATAAATAAATAAATAAAATCTTAAAAACAAAAAAAAAATCACAATGAAGTGTTACCTCACACTATGGCTAAAATCAAAAACACAAGAAACAACAAGTGCTGGCAAGGATGTAGACAAAAAGGAACCCTCGCACAGTTGGTGAGAATGCAAATTGGTGCAGTCAGTATGGAAAACAGGAAGGAGGTTCCTCAAAAAATTAAAAATAGAACTACTCTAGGATTCAGTAATTCCCCCACTGGGTATTTACCCCCCAAATAGAAAAACACTAATTTGAAAAGATATGCACCCCCTATGTTTACGGCAGTTTTATTTACAATAGCCAAATTATGGAAGCAATTTCAGTATTCCTCAATAGATGAGTGGAGAAAGAAGATGTAGTGTGTATATACAATGGAATATTGCTCAGCCATAAAAAAGAATGAAATCTTGCCATTTGCAACAATATGGGCGGCTCTGGAGGGTATAATGCTAAGCGAAATGAGCCAAAGAATGACAACACATGATTTCACCCACATGTGAAATTTAAGGATGGAAACAAACAAAGAAAAAAAAGAAACAAACCAAAAAGCAAACTTTTTTTAAAAGATTTTATTTTTTTTTGACAGAGAAAGAGATCACAAGTAGGCAGAGAGGCAGACAGAGGAAGAGGGGGAAGCAGGCTCCCTGCTGAGCAGACAGCCTGATGCAGGGCTCCATCCCAGGACCCCGAGACCATGACCTGAGCCAAAGGCAGAGGCTTAACCCACTGAACCACCCAGGTGCCCCCAAAAACAGAGTCATTTTTTTTTTTAAAGATTTTATTTATTCACTTAACAGAGAGAGAGCACAAGCAGGGGGAATAGTACGCAGAGAGAGAGGGAGAAGCAGGCTTCCCTACTGAGAAGGGACCCTGATGCGGGGCTCAATCCCAGGACCCCAGGATCATGACCTGAGCCAAAGGCAGACGCTTAACCAACTGAGCCACCCAGGCGCCCCCCAAAACAGACTCTTAACAGTAGAGAACAAACTGATAGTTATCAGAGGGGAGGGGGGATGGGGGATGGGTGAAACAGGTGATGGGGTTTAAGAGTATACTTATCATAATGTATAGAATTGTTGAATCACTGTATCGTACACCTGAAAATAATATACCACTGTATTTTAATGACATTGGAATTAAAAAAAAAAGATTAAACCAGATAAAGCCCCAACATTGAGGTCTAGCACTCCATAGACATTTTGCCTATTTGTAGAAAGGGTGAATTTAAGAGAGACATGCTTCTTAACCCAAACAGAAACCCTTCTCTTCCTTACCCGAGAAATCACTCTCACAGATATTTTTTTTTAATTTTCTAAAGATTTTATTTATTTATTTGATAGAGATTACAAGTAGGCAGAGAAGCAGGCAGAGAGAGAGGAAGGGAAGCAGGCTCCCTGCTGAGCAGAGAACCCGATGCGGGACTCGATCCCAGGACCCTGAGATCGTGACCTGAGCCGAAGGCAGAGGCTTTAACCCACTGAGCCACCCAGGCGCCCCTCTCACAGATATTTTGATGGAAAGGAAAAAGGTGAAAAGCCTTCATTTTCTTTCAAAGGCACATAAAGCCAAGAAAAGTCCAGCCATGGCTCCCTTGCAAGCTTTGGGTTCAGGTGGGCTGCAGGTTAGCAGACCCCGGGGAGAAGGTGGGATAACCTTCAAGCCCAGCTAAGGAGGGGACCGCCAATCCATAGGCCCACAGAATAACCAGAAGACCCAAATTTAGTATCCTCATTTCTCCCTTGGCCGGCTTCCTCTCCTTCTGGGGAGAAGGTTGATGTTCCGGCAGCTTCCAGAAGCAGGACAACGGATCTTTAGACAGGGAAGCATTTCTCACTCATTGCCCGCCCCAGGGCTGGGTCTGCCGGTTTCTGGTGATTTGGCACAAAAGCACAAATTAGCTTGCAGGGCTTGGCACCCAAATAGATGACTCACAGTCAGCCCCTGGCACAAAGAAAGGACACAAAATGAAGAAATGCAGAGCAAAGTGCCAGAGGCATTGGGAGCATTTCTGGAACGAATTCCTTCCGGCCTGGTCTTCCTCATTCAGATTCTCAGTTTCTGGAGAAAATCACTTTCTGAGATATAAACATTGTGGGGGCGTGGGTAGGGTGGGATCATGGCCTAGGGTGGATTAGAATCAGGCACGGAAAGGCTACAAAGGAATTTCTCCCTTCCTTTGTTAGAGATGATTTCCCAAAAACGCCCTTTGGGGAAGGAACTACCCTTGAGACCTCAGAGGTCCTTCTCCAGGCTTTCTCCCCCTTCTGCTACTTGGGTCTGATGGTTAAAAAAGTATCCACCACAGGGGTTTCTGTTATTCCGTCTGAGTTCCTTCTTTTCAGGCTACTCCATAGATCTGACAAGTATCAATTGCAGGAACCTGAACTGGCGTGGGGTTCCCAGCCACTCCTACTTCCTACATCCCCCGTAAAACAAAGCGCCTCCTCCTTTGGGCCTGCACGGGGCTTCTCACCCACCTCCACTCTCACTCAGAATAAAAGGATCCCTCGTGGAGGGCTTTACAGCCTCCAGAACACTTGCACATGTTCAGTTCTCAAAGGCAAGGCCAGTAGGGGCTCACACGATTGGGGACCTTCGGGACACGGGACTGTCCTCCCCCAGCCCCAGCAGGATGCTGCATTCTGTACAAGTGTAACCATGCTTCTTAATGACCGATCTTAGCTTGCAAAACCATTGTCTCAGTATCTCAGGGATGATCTGAGTTTCAGAGTGCTTCCTGGTTGCCAGGCTTGAAACTGATGGAGGTTTCGAAGGCAGGCGAGGTCTGGAGCGCCCCCCCCCCCCAGCCCCCTGCCAAGAAAGAATCCTTGAGATGTCTTTGGTGCAAAAAGATAATCTTATGAAAGCATGGGGACAGGACCCCTTGGGCAGGAGAAGAAGCTGCACCAGAGCTGAGGAATGGCGGGTTATATATCCTGGGGTTGGGAGAGGTAAGGAAAAAGGAAGATGTCCAAAAGGACTTTCTTTTTATCTTTTCTTTTCTTTTCTTTTTTTTTACTTTCAATGTGCTAGGTTTGTTGTTGTTGTTGTTTGGTTTTTGTTTTTTCTTTTTTTTTTATATTTTATTTATTTATTTGACAGAGAGAGATCACAAGTAGGCAGAGGCAGGCAGAGAGAGAGGAAGGGAAGCAGGCTTCCCGATGAGCAGGGAGCAGGACGTGGGGCTCGATCCCAAGACTTTGGGATTATGACCTGAGCCGAAGGCAGAGGCTTTAACCCACTGAGCCACCCAGGCACCCCATGTTTTTTCTTTTTTTAATTATTAGCATATATTATTTATTTCAGGGGGTACAGGTCTGTGATTCATCAGTCTTACACAACACACAGCGCTCACCACAACGCATACCCTCCCCAGTGTCCATCACCCAGCCACCCCATCTCTCCCACCCCCTTCTGCTCCAGAAACCCCAGTTTGTTTCCTGAGATTAAGAATCTCTAATGGTTTGTCTCCCTCTCTGGTTTCTTCTTGTTTCATTTTCCCCTCCCTTCCCCTATGATCCTTTGCCTTATTTCCCAAATTCCACATTATCAGTGAAATCATATGGTATCTTTCTCTGATTGACTTATTTTGCTCAGCATAATACCCTCTAGCTCCATCCACATTGCTGCAAAGGGCAAGATTCATCTTTTTGATGGCTGTGTAATATTCCATTGAATGTATAGACTTCATGTTCTTTATCGATTCCTCGGTCAATGGACACTGAGGTGCAGTTGCCCCTTCAGATCCCCACATTTGTATCTTTGGGGTAAATACACAGTAGTGCAATTGCTGGGTTATAGGGTAGCTCTATTTTCAACTTTTTTGAGGAACCTCCATACTGTTTTCCACAGTGGCTACACCAGCTCACATTCCCAGATTTTTTAAGATTTTATATATTTATTTGAGAGAGAGAGAGAGAGCCCACAGGAGTGGGTGAGGGGCAGAGGGAGAAGCAGACTCCCCACTGAGCATGGGTTGGGGGGACTCCTGGGATCATGACCTGAGCTGCCAAAAGCAGATGCTTAACCCCTTAACTGACTGAGCCACACTTCACAAGGATTTTCATCTGCCCAAGAAGACCCTCAGGATACTGGAGGTCTGGCTATTATCAGACTAAGTTTGTTTTCCCCTTTAGCCACACATTAACATTAAGAGAGTTGGAAGTAAATCACAAGATCCCACCTGGAATGGAGGTTGGGGGAGGCTGCCGAGGGCCAACCTGCCTTTGTCCTCAGCTTGCCTTCTTCTCCCTCCTTGGAAAGTAGCATCTCTTTGTAAGGATAAAGGATAAACTCCGAGCCCCAATGGTTTTCCCAGGCCCCACTGCCTCTGACCAGAACACTGCAGTAGCCCTTCCACTTTGCCCACCACCCCGTAACATGGCAAGGACAGCTGAGCTGATGGAGCAAAATCTTTTATGGTCCCGTGGGACTAAGCATCTCACAGGCATTTCAACCACAAGATAAGAAGAAGGAAGGCCATCACTTTAACTCATGGTTGGATTCTCAAGGCTATCAATCAAAACACGCTTCTTGGGCAACTTACCCCGAGCCCTGCCAAGCAAGAGCTGTGAAAATACAGAAAATCAGAGGTGGTTGTATTTATGCTATTAGGGCAACGTCTATGAGAAAGATGAGATGGCATGAAACAGGGGATGAGAGAGTCTAGTCAGCACTTAGGGTCTAAATTGGTAAACATACTAAACTCCCAGACAGAATTACCGTAGCTCGGGCGCCTGGGTGGCTCAGTGGGTTAAAGCCTCTGCTTTCGGCTCAGGTCATGATCCCAGGATCCTGGGATCGGATCCTGGGATCGAGCCCTGCATCGAGCCCCGCATCGGGCTCTCTGCTCAGCAGGAAGCCTGCTTCCCTTCCTCCTCTTTCTCTGCCTGCCTCTCTGCCTACTTGTGATCTCTGTCAAATAAATAAACAAAATCTTTAAAAAAAAAAAAAAAAAGAATTACCGTAGCTCAAAGGAGAGCCAAGGTGGAAGATTTTGAGCTGTCCTCTTTGGTCTGAGCGCTTAAAACAGAGCTGGTCGCCACTGGGAGGTGCTTATAAGTGTAATATAACTCTGGATTTTAAAAATTTAATACTGGAGGGCGCCTGGGTGGCTCAGTGGGTTAAGCCTCTGCCTTCAGCTTGGGTCATGATCTCAGGGTCCTGGGATCAAGTCCCAAATTGGGCTCTCTGCTCAGTGGGGAGTCTGCTTCCCCCTCTCTCTCTGTCTGCTTGTGATCTCTGTGTGTCAAATAAATAAATAAAATCTTTAAAAAAATTAATACTGGAAAAATGGCTGTAAATATAACTCATTAATAATTTTGATATTGATAACTTGTTGAAATTATAGTATTTTGGATGTGTTGGTTTAAATTTTTTAAATTTTATTTATTTATTTATTTGATAGAGATTACAAGTAGGCAGAGAAGCAGGCAGAGAGAGAGGAAGGGAAGCAGGCTCCCTGCTGAGCTGAGAGCCCGATGCAGGGCTCGATCCCAGGACCCTGAGATCATGACCTGAGCCGAAGGCAGAGGCTTTAACCCACTGAGCCACCCAGGCGCCCCAGGTTAGATAAATTATGAAAATTAATTTCACTCCCCTAATGTGGCTACTAGAAAATTTTACATGACCTATGAGGGTGACATTCTATTTCTGTTGGACAGCGCTGGTTTCAAATAATGGTCTGTCATTCTGCTTTCGATGCCAAACTAGTGCTAAGCACTTTATGTCCGTTCCCTCATTCAATCTTGGAATCATTTCCATGATCTATTATTATTCTATTTTATAGATTAGGAAGCTATCGTTTAAAGAAGTTGATCTTATAGCTATTAAAAAGGGTGAGTTAATGGGGCGCCTGGGTGGCTCCATGGGTTAAGCCTCTGCCTTTGGCTTGGGTCATGATCCTAGGGTCCTGGGATTGAGCCCCGCATCGGACTCTCTGCTCAGCAGGGAGCCTGCTTCCTCCTCTCTCTCTGCCTGCCTCTCCGCCTACTCTCTCTCTGACAAATAAATAAATAAACAAAATCTTAAAAAAAAAAAAAAAGGTGAGTTAAAACTACATATATTGTGGGGGCGCCTGTTGATTCAGTGTCTGGCTTTGGCTCTGGTCATGATCTTGCAGTCCTAGGATCGAGCCTGCAGGTTCCTCTGCTCAGTGGAAGGTCTGCCTCTCCCTCTGCCCCTCCCCCTGCTCGAGCTCACTCTCTCTCAAATAAATAAATAAAATCTTTTCTTTTTTTTTTAAACCATGTGTGGGGTGCCTGGGTGGCTCAGTCGTTAAGGATCTGCCTTCCGTTCAGGTCACGATCCCAGGGTCCTGGGATAGAGCCCCACATCAGGCTCCCTGCTCGGTGGGAAGCCTGCTTCACCCTCTCCCTCTGCTGCTCCCCCTGCTTGTGGTCCCTCTCTCGCTGTGTCTCTCTCTATCAAATAAATAAATAAATAAAATCTTTAAACAAAACAAAACAAAAAACCATCTGCATGGAAGGTGTCCATAATAAATTGGTTTTTTTTGACAATGATCATTCATTATCAGAAAAATAAAATATGCCTAGATAATTTATTTTGAATAAAAGCATTAAGTGACTTACTCATATTCATTCAATAACTATAGAGTCAGAACTTGAACCCTGGACCTATGACAACTCCGCATTCATGTTCTTGTCTCCCCATGAGAACCTACGGAGGTAAGAAGGCTTTGGGAGGTGTTAAAATCCAAGTGTAGACAGAGACCAGTCTGGAAGGTTCCCTGAGCAGACAGAACCAGTTTAGTCATGCAGACAAAGCTTAATTTAGCTTATTATGCAAGGCTAACTTGACCTGGATTATTTCCTCCTTGTGCCTCTGGAAATGATAAGCAAAACTTGAACTGTTTCCCAGGTTGATATGAGGGAACCACTGAAAATTGTATTGTAACCAATCAGTGTGAAGAATAAACAGTCACTGCTTTGTCACTGTAATAAGCTGCTTTATAGCAATATACTCCTGAGCCTCATTCCATGTTCATTCCAAGTGCTCCCAGTTTGCACACTGCCTTTTTGGTGTGTGCACAATAAATTTTTCCTATTTACTGCTTCAGCGCTTCATTGGTTTTACTCTGGCTATTTTGAACCTTTGACAGAGGGCATAGGAGCTGAACTCCCACCCATGTCAGGCCATCTCTCTCTGTAGTATTCCTGGAAGGCAGACAGCTACCATCTGCTTGAATACCTCTGGCAATGGGGAGTTCATTACCTTTCTTGGCAGCATGCCCCATTGTTGGCCACCTGCTTATTAGGATTTTCCTCCACTAAATGAGGAGAAATCAGTCCATCCTAAGTCCTGTCCTTGAATTCTGGATACTCAGAGAGGAGGCAGCCAAGTTGAGTTTCGGCCAAAAGGATGGGCTGGCTTGCATGGGCCTCTACGGAGAAAGCTCAGATGTGGGTCCAGCAGATGCGACACTGCTACGTGGGGACAGGAGCCTTAATCTGCCCTCCACCCCCCTCCCACCACCTCCACTCCCCAATCCATCCCACAGACTGACCTAGGTAAACCTCCCTTGCTTGATGTGCACGGACAGCCTCCCTGATTGGCTGTGGGGCCACAGCTGCCTCAAATGTCTGAATTTCCATTCATGGGAAGGCCTCCCACCGCTGAAAGGGTAATTATCTGCCCGCTGTGCTGACAGGTTCCCATCTGGTGAGGGCTGAACGCTGTCTCTTTAGAAAAGGCAAGCTTCTAGCCTGGCTTTGACAGATTCGCTCAGCAACACTAAGGGGAAAAAAAGGCATTGCTGGGGGTTAGGGACAAGGGGGTCAGGGTAGTGGAGAAACCAAGAGAGAAGAGAAAGAATCTGGGATGCTAATGAATTCCTTGTGATCTCACCCTCCTTTTACCAGAACATGTCCTTGGCAAAAATCCAAGGGGCCCGCTTTGCCAGCCTGGGCCTGAGATGTGCCCAGGTAGAGAGGATCCCAAGTCCTAGGACAGCCTGTGAAATGCTGGCTACCTGCTGATGGCTGAAAGCTGAGGATAGAGAACAAGAGGAGGGATCTGCAAAAGGGACCCCCCTACTCCCTTGACATTGTACTTCAGGGGTCCACTTTCCTGGTCTGCCCCCCTCACAGTGACAACAGAGCTGTGAACTTAGAACATTTACAGCCAACGGGACCTTACCACGGCCTCTTCCCTCCTCTCCTTGACGCTTTCAAAATCAAAAAGTAATAAAATAAATGCCCTTTAGGAGTTTGAGTAAAGGGCCTGAAGCCTATCATTTGATCCCCAGATCCCCAGAGTGAGTAGTGATGCTGTGGCAGACTCCACGCGGTCAAGACGGCAGACCTGCTATCTGCCAGCAGCCACGACCCGCTCTGAGAGCTGGTGTCACCGCACAGTTAGGCTCAAGCAAACCCTGAGTGGCATTACTGATTGCCAGCCACATCCCAGGCTTCGCCCTAAGGGCTTTGTACACTTGCTACACATTTGTGAACCGGGATTTATTCTCATTAACCTTTTAGAAATGTGGAAAGTGGGCTGAGAAGAATTAAATGAGCAGATTACCAGCTAAAAAATAGCAGAGAGGGGATTTGAACCCAGGTCTGCCATGCTATAAAATCTGGGCTTTAAACAACAAAACCAAATTTTTATTATGGAATGTCTCAAACATACAAAAAAAGCAGCACAAACTAGTGCCGTGAACAGCCCCCAACCCAACACCAGATCCTAATGATCATCAACACGGGGCCCCTATTGCCGCTCTGTGTTCACCCATCCTCATTTATTGGGGTATTTTTCTTTTTCTTTTTTTCTTAAGAGACACAGCAAGAGACGGACCACAAGCAGAGGGAGTGGGAGAGGGAGTAGCAGGCTTCCCGCTGAGCAGGGAGCCGGATGCGGGGCTCGATCCCAGAATCCTGGGATCATGACCTGAGCTGAAGAGTATCTCTCTTTACCCAGGCACCCCATTGCGTTATTTTGAAGCAAACATTGGCCCTCATGTCATTTTATCCACTAATAGTTCCATTTGTATTTCTAAAAAAGAAAGATCCTCCAAATCTGTGCTCTCGACTCCCTCAAAATACGGACCCTGGATGAGATGATCACAGACATCTCCAGAAAAACTGCAAGATTTCCATTGCCCTCGGGGAAGTGACGCATTCCCATGCTGCCTATGGCGTTTCGCCATAACATGGGGAGACTACGGTCATTACTGGCTAAGTCCAAGAACACCCATCTGGCAACCCAACACCAGGAGGACCCGCCCACCCGGCCACATGGCCAGACCTTTCCTGCCTGTTACTCCTGGTAGCATCTAGCTAAAAAAAATGGCACCTGACCAGTCTCTTCTGGAACCCGTGACTGTGTTGGCTGTCCTAGGCACGTGGAATGCTGTTAACATATATTCAACACATCTACTGTGCATCAGACCCTGACCTAGGAGTTCTGATGTGTCAGGAACCTAATGCTTGATTCCTTTTTTTAATTTTGATTTGATTTTTGTGGTTCAAATTTCCATGTGGTTTGGAATCTCATCTTGAACTGAAATATTCTGGAAGGGACTATATATAATCCCTTCGAGGGCTGGATTCAACCATCAGCAGTATTTCTTGAGAACATGTGTGTGTGCACGTGCATGTGTAAATCACCTTGTGAGTCACCCCAGAAGTACCGAGAATAGAATATAGTTCCTGCTTTATACCATAGCAGAAGAAATGTCACTGTATTGAAGTCTGCAGATACTTTATTAACCTCCTTTTCTCACACCACAGGGCTTACGGTCCCCATCCTGAGAGGTCTAGTAGGGTAGGTAAGACAAAGCACACAAGCAAGCAGATCTCCAAGGCAGACCACACCAACTGCCACAGGTGTAAAAAGAACACGTCATGGGAGCTAAAAGGTCTACTGATGGCAGTAATGCGTTTCCTGGAGAACTCAGGAAAGCCTTGGTAGAACGTTCCCCAGGGAGTGCCTGGGTGGCTGAGTTGATTAAGCATCTGTCTTCAGCTCCTATCATGATCCTGGGGTCTTGGGATCGAGCCCTGGGTCTTAGGATGGAGCCCCACATCAGGCTCCCTGCTCAGCGGGGAGCCTGCTTCCCCCTCTCTGCTGCTCCCCCTGCTGTTCTCTCTCTCTCTCTCAAATGAATGAATTAATTAAAAACACTAGAATGTTCCCCAGGACTCTATGAGCTGTGCTCTACACGCCGTGTGCCACAGACTAGAGAAGCCACACATTGGGCCTACTCTCAGCTTCTCTTCACCACAACAGGGTCCCTGGCTCTGGTCCCATCTGCATTCTTCTTTCCTTGAGTGGGAGCTGCCCCCTAACTACTCAGGGCTGTCCCTCCCTTACTGTGGGAGCCTGGTTGCTGCTGGTGATGGCTCTCAAGGGGTTGCTCGCTGACCCCAGAAGGCAGGGTGATGCTGTAGCTCTCTGTGTCTCCAGTACGGGCTCTGCTCACTAGACCGTTGGTTTTCTGCACGCCGTGAGGATGACAAGGAGTCTGAAGCACCAAGGGAGGAGATCTATGCCTCCTGGAGTCAGGGCTGAAAACAGACCTATGGTTAGGATTTTTACACGTGGAGGTGATGGGGAAATGGAGCTATAAGCAGGGAGGCACAGAGGCAGGAACAGAGCTTTCCAAGAACCCCACCCAGAGGGAGGGCTATAGGGGAAGACAGACCATGGGGACGCATCTAGAGTCACAGGCTGGGTGCCTCCATAAGTATACCTCCATAAGTATATGCTGAGGACAAATACAGACAATGGAGAGCTAATGAAGGGACCTGGCAGAATTGTCACCGTACCTTAGGAATGTTCCTCTGGCACAGCAAGTATCATGGACTAGGATGGAGGGAACAAACAGAGGCCAGGAGACCAGCTGGCAGGCTCAGGATGTATGCTCTTCTGCTTGCTTATCAAGGATGGGCTGGAATGTGGGCCTCTTGAAATAAGCCTTCGACTGGAACTTCGTATCTTGGGAAGTGGGCCTGCTCTCCATTCTTTGTTTTCCCAGGGCCTGGCACAGAGTAGGTGCTCATTCAATAGTAGTGCCTGGCACATAGTAGGTGCTCAATAAATATCTGTTGAAAGAAAGAAATGGAGAGGGAAGAAGGAATGGAGAGGGGAAAGGAATTAAAAATCCAAACCTGTGCTATGCTATGAAGATGGCTTGGGGAGAGGACTTTCTGTAGCAGTGGAGGAGTTAGAAGTGGGAAGGTGGGGGTTGGGGGGAGCCACAGATATGCCAGTAAGAGCATCTGGGGCCTGGCAAGTGGGAGGAAAGCAAAAAGGAGAATGATGGGGCCATTAACAGAAATAAGACAACCAGGAGAAGAAGCAGGACGGCGGGAAAAGGCAGTAAAAGGATGATTTTCACTTTGAACACTTGGAGTTTCAGGCGCCCCCCAAAGCTGTCCCATCTGCATGAAAAGAAAGCTCCGGAAGGGGCTGGGTATGCAAAATACAGGCTGCCGAGGCATCCGCAGAGAGGATCCAGTGGTAACCGTGGGAGTGGGTGAGATCGCGGGGTTGGGAAGGGAGAAGACCAGAGGCCCGGGGGCAGAGGCTCGAGGAATGCCAGCACCGCGGGAAGGGAACAAGCAAGTGCTGGAGACACAAAAGGGAAACCGGGAAGTGGAGCCTAGTGCTGCCGAGGGGGCGTTTCAAGGGGGAGGTGATCAGCAGGAGCAGATGCTTCAGGGGTGCGGTGGGATGAGGTCTGAAAACGAGCCTGCGGGATTTGGCAACAGGAGGTCACAAGAGCCCTCCAAGGGGCGAGGGTGCGGCGACAATGACGCTGCCGCCGTGGGATCCAGATGGCGTCTCCTCTCCTAAGAAGGGAGTGGGCGGTGAAAGCCCGGAGGCGGCCAGCGATAGCGCTCTTAGAAGGGCCCTGGCAGCCAAGGGGAGAAGAAAGGAAGGACCAAGGTGGGGAGGGAGGAGGGCTGGAGGAAGACAGGGCTTTGGGAATGGGTGAGATGAGAACAGACTTGTAGGCGGGAGAGAAAGAAGTGAGGTGTACAGGAAGGTGACAGAGGGCATTTGGGGGAGCAGAGCAAAACCTGAGAGGAGGGGAAAAATCAAGAGTTGGTATTTTGAAAAAGTCTACCAATCAAAGCAGCACATAAGTGATAATGATAAGTCCTTACATTGAAAAGCAATGAAATGCAATTTACAGAGCATTTTAATGTGTTTTATCTCATTTAATTCTTGTGAGGGGCCTATGATTTTCTCTACTAAAATACGAGGAGGTTAAATGACTCACGCAAGAGCACACATCTAATCAGCAGAAGAACTCAGGATCAGAAAGGCCACCATGAGGCACTTATCGATCAAATACGTGCTGGGCCAACACTGTTTGGTGCCAAAGATCCCAAAGAGAATGCAAAGGGCTCCTGCCCACCAAGGAGCTCACAACCCAGGAGACTGACCTCCACATTACTGACCAATATGCTCCAAGACATAACTGTGCTCAGACCAAGAGAAAGAGAGGACCCAAGGGAGGGGTAGGACCCAAGTGGAGCCTTCCCGAATTGGTGATGTTGAGCGGTTGTGGAAGGATAAACAGGAAGGAGTTGGCACACAAGCAGGCAGGCAAGGGGAAAGGCATTCCCAGCGAAGGAGATCAGTCTTGCAAGAGCCTGGAGCCTTTCAGGAGCTGAGAGCAATTCACTCTGCAGGAACACGGGGGTGGTGTGGCAAGGTGGGGGAGCAGGGCATGCTACCTGAGGACTTCTAGTCATATCCTTAAGGTGAGAGCACCTCCAAAGGGTTTTAAGCAAGGGAAGGAGATTAGATTTGCGTTCTAACACAATCACTCTGGAAGACCCCTGGAGGCCTCGTGGAGGATGGATTAGGGCAAGATACTATAGGAAGCAGGGACACAGTTAAAATGTAAATATAGTGGGCTAGGCAAGGAAGGATGAAGTCAGCCTGGATGGGGCTGTGGCCTTTGTAATGGACTAGAGGGAGGAATATTCCCATGTGTGTGATAAAAAACCGGCCAGCCTTAGAGGAGGAAGGGGTGGAGGAAATAAGGAAATGGGAGGGTCTAGGATGACTCCCGGCTTCCAGCTTGAACACAAGCAGGAAGAGAAGCAGATTTTGGTTGGAAGTGGGGTGTTGAGTTCAGGACATATTGGGTTGAGAATCCCATGGATATCCAGGTGGCGATGCTCCGTAGGTGATTGGATAAGGGATCTAGGGCTTCTGGGGAGGCTGACCTGAAGATCTAGCTTTGTCGTCACAACATAAGGGAGTGGTTCAAACCACAGATTGGGGTATTTGGCTGGAGGAGAGAAAATGGTCTCTTCCACAGCCAACAGGAGCATTGGCACTTAAGGAGTGAGAGGATGAGAAGGGGTCCCTGAGAAGGGGGTCACAAGGAGAGGCCAGAGAGGTAGAGAACAAAAGGAGAAAAGGATGTCCCAGAAGATGCTGATTTTCCCAGCGGCTATTCTGGGAAAATGCTATGGAGGACTAGAATACCATCGTCGTTCCCTTTCAGGGGGGAGAGGAGATCCCCCTGGGCTGGTCAGAGAACCTTTTAGGAAACAGAAGGAAAGTGAGAAAAAGAAAGTGGAGAGAGAGAGGGTTATGCCATCTCGTCTCCTCTTTAACATGTTTTCTTGACTCCGGCTGCAATAATCAGTGCATTTGTAGAAAATAAAGCACGTTATTTGATGAAAGGTGGAGGATCAGATGTTCAAAATGTTTCAGTGATGTGCTTTGAAACCTGACATGCTAAAAATGGAGACCATCCAATGTGATCATGCTGTCCTTCAAAGTATTCCTTTGATAAACATTAAACTGTTTTCTTTACCAAAAACGTTAACAAGGAAAAGAAACAGCAGGTCTATTTAGGAGTATTTCAAAATTGAAGTTGAAACCCTAAAAGAAAACAAGAGGAAAAAAACAACAACAACAAAGCAAAATCCAAAACTGCGTGACCATTTCGGACTTCAGCTGCCCTTGAAGTCTTTTTCTCCTTCTAACGCTACCTAATTCTTCATCGGCCCAAGCTATCAGGTTCACATGCTAAAACTCAGTGAGTAGGCGTCAGACTCAAAGGACAGGGTACTGAGAGGGGGAAATGATATAAAGACATGAGAGAAGATTTGACACATAAACGTCTGAGGATTTTCTAGAGGAACTTTAAGAATATTATTGAGGCACATTCCATAAAGACCATACTTCAAATTTTGCATTTTTGGGTCTTTTCCCGGGCCAGCAGTATGCAGTATGATGCTTTCTCATGAGGCTGGGCAGGGAAATCAGGCCCGTAAACAATGGATACACTTATAACCATCCCATGCCATACCATCGTCTTACACTTTGAGTTCAGTATTCAGTAAATCATGAGATATTCGACACTTTATTATAAAATAATAGGCTTTGTGTTTTGCCCGGTTGCAGGCTAATGTAAGTATTCTGAGTACATTTAAGATAGGCTAGGCTGAGCTATGATGATCTGTAGGCTGGATGTATTAAATGCATTTTTGGCATAATATTTTCAACTTACCAGGGGTTTATCGCGAAGTTTACCCCATTGTAAATCTAGGAAGATCTGGAAATCTCGTGCTTCCACTGGGAGGGTTTGCAACCAAAATGGGCTATCTTGGTTCCTGGTACCCCAGGAAAGCAAAACTAACTCTTGAGAATATGTACCCCAAGCTAGCCCCCGCACAAGTTCGCAGCTCATGTGCGTGTTCGTTGTTTGGTCGGAAAAGCCTTCAGCAGAAAATTTAATGGAAAGAGGTTCCAAGTGCCTGAAGTGCTGGAAGAAGCAAATGCAGATCCTCTCTAGATGAACCCACCTTTATCTCAGGGTCCCCCAAAGCCCCACAGGTAAAGTTTTAAGAAATGTAAGCTCCCAGTGAAAATCATAAAACCCAAGGAAACTAGGCAGCATGAGAAAGAAAAGCTGAAACATAGCAGAATCAGATTTGCAGATTTAGATACAAGAATTATCAGAAACCTAGGGGCACCTGGGTGGCTCAGTGAGTTAAAGCCTCTGCCTTTGGCTCAGGTCATGATTCCAGGGTCCTGGGATCAAGCCCCGCATTGGGCTCTCTGCTCAGTGGGGAGCCTGCTTCCCCTTCTCTCTCTGCCTGCCTCTCTGCCTACTTGTGATCTCTGTCAAATTAATAAATGAAATCTAAAAAAAAAAAAGAATAATCAGAAACCTCATATAAAATAACTATTTTAGAGCTTTTAAGAACTAAAAAAGGCATTCAGAGGAGTAAATAATGAGGCTGCAAAAATGATAAAGCAGTCTGCAAAAAGCAAATAAAATTCTGGAAATGAGGGGCACTTGGGTGGCTCAGTCTCTCTCTCTCTCTCAAATAAATAAGTAAAATCTTTTTTAAAATTCTGGAAATGAGAAATGTAATAATTAAAACATAAAACTCAGTGGACAGATTTAATAGACAGACACAGTGAAGAGGGAATTCGAGAGCTAGAAGACATCTGAAGAAATGATTCAGGCTGAGTACAGTGAGACAAAGAACTGGGAAATGGAAGGATACTCAGATTCAAGAATCACAGTGAATCTCTACTAGAAATAAAAGGATATTTGCATTCCAACACATCATAATAAAATTGTAGAACACCACAGACAGACTCTAGGTCATAAATGCAGAAAGAAAAGTCAGATAACTTCAAAGCTGCAGCAATTAGACTGAGAGCTATTATCTTAAAAGCAACAATAAAAGTAAAGAGATAATGGAATTCACTGTGCTAAGAAGACATTGCAATCAACCTAGAATTCTATACCCAGTGAAAATCTATAAAGAACAAAGGTGAAGGGTGCTAGGCAAGCTCAGTCAATAAAGGACAGGACTCTTAATCTCTGGGGTCGTGATTTTAGGCCCTACGTTGGGTGTGACCATAGTTTAAAAAAAAAAAAAAGAACAAAGGTGAAAACAAGGAATTTCAAACAAATAAAAACTAAAAACATTTTCTACCAAAGAGCATCACCTAAGGAAATTTCAAAGTATGTTTTTTGGGTTTTTTGGTTGGGGGAGTTTTTGGAGAGAGAAAAAAACGTGTGAACAGGTGCATGCAATCTGGTGGGGGGCAAGGGGCAGAGGGAGAAGGAGAGAATCTTAAGCAGGCTCCACGCTCAGCATGGATGCCAGGTGGGGCTCAGTCTCACCACCCTGAGATCATGACCTGAGCCAAAATCAAGAGTCAGATGCCCAACAAAATGAGCCTCCCAGGGAGCCCTCAAACTATGTATTTCAAGCAAAAGAAAAGTAATCTCAGATGGAAGGAATGAGATGAATGAGTGAAAAGAGACAGAAGTGGTAAAACAATGAATCAAATATGGAATGATCTATTTTACCGATCAACCACCGACTATATAAAACTATAATAAAGTCCCATAACATTGAAAACTTAACAGAAGGCTATCCGCTGTCCTCTGGTCCCCAGGACTGCAGTATAGGTCCAGCCATGGTTCTGAGCTATTCCACGGCCATGGATCTCCAGCAGAGGCACGAGACAACCAGGAGCATGAGCAAGCCAACACACAGCGGTGGCCTCGGACGCCTCACAGGGCACACGACGTTTCTCTGGGACGTCATCCAAGTGCTGTGTTGCTGGAAATAGTATATGAACTGCAAGCCATGGAGCTGCCCAAGGTCTCCAGGGACAGGCAGGCCTTAAACTCATCAAGAAAACAGTAGAAGCACATATCTGCGCCAAGAGGAAACAAGAGACCTGAACGGTGTCCTGGCTACCAGGAAGAAAACAGCTGCTGACGGGACCAAGTTCACTCCCCGCTGCGTGTGATAAAAGCTTTACAGGAAAAACAAAGTGGCAAGAAGGAACGCAAACACATGGCCCAGTAACACAGAAGCCAGAAGATGGGTGATGGGAATTATGGTGTTTTATTTATTTATTTATTTTTAAAGATTTATTTATTTATTTGTTTGACAGATAGAGATCACAGTAGGCAGAGAAGCAGACAGAGAGAGAGGAGGAAGCAAGCTCCCTGCTGAGCAGAGAGCCCGATGTGGGGCTCGATCCCAGGACTCCGGGATCACGACCTGAGCGGAAGGCAGAGGCTTCAACCCACTGGGCCACCCAGGTGCCCCAGGGAATTATGGTGTTTTAACGTCCTTAAAGTGTTTGGAAGAAGGCGAAAGAATGAAAATACACTTTGAAACGAGTTAATGAGGCAAGATACATTTTTAGATCAACTACTCAAAGTCTAAGAATAAAATATGTAGCTTCCATGCTAATAGAGGAAGAAACATGAAGTGAACCAAATACAGTGGACCCTTGAACAACACAGGACTTTGGGGTGCTGACACCCCCCCCCCACGCAGTCAAAAATCCACGTGTCAACTACTAATAGTCTACTGTTGACCGGAAACCCGAGTGATAACATAAACGGTCAATTAACACTTATTTTTTGACTTGTGTCACTTCTACCCTAGAATATTTAATTTCCAGCGTGAGACCGTCCAGTGCTCGCTTCTGCTGTGATGGTCAAGGAAGGATGTGTTGAGAAGGAGCCTCTACCTGCCAGGGTCCCTGAATCACTAAAATGACCAACTGGCACTGGACATATAATGTGATCAAGAAATAAATCTTTGTTGGGACGCCTGGATGGCTCAGTTGGTTAAGCGGCTGCCTTCGGCTCAGGTCATGATCCCAGCGTGCTGGGATCGAGTCCCACATCGGGCTCCTTGCTCGGCAGGGAGCCTGCTTCTGCCTCTGCCTACCACTCTGTCTGCCTGTGCTCGCTCTCTCTCTCTATAACAAATAAATAAATAAAATCTTTAAAAAAAAAAAAAAAGAAAGAAATCTTTGTTGCTTAAAAAAAAACCAACTTATTTTTATATGTATTATATACTGTATTCTTACAATAAAGTAAACTAGAGAAAAGAAAATATTATTAAGAAAATAATAAGGAGGGGCACCTGGCTTAGTCATTAGGTGTCTGCCTTCAGCTCGGGTCATGGTCCTAGAGTCCTGGGATTGAGCCCCTGCATTGGGCTCTCTGCTTGGCGGGGAGCCTGCTTCTCCCTCTCCCACTCCCCCTGCTTGTGTTCCCTCTCTCGCTGTATCTCTGTCAAATGAATAAATAAAATCTTGAAAGAAAGAAAGAAAGAGGCGGAGGGCACCTGGGTGGCTCAGTGGGTTAAAGCCTCTGCCTTCAGCTCAGGTCATGATCTCAGGGTCCTGGGATCAAGCCCCGAATCCTGTTCTCTGCTCAGCAAGGAGCCTGCTCCCCCGCCCCCTCTCTCTGCCTGCCTCTGACTACTTGTGATCTCTCTGTCTGTCAAATAAATAAATAAAATCTTAAAAAAAAAAAAAAAGGGAAGGAAGAAAGAAATAAAGAAGGAAAGAAAGGAAGGAAGGAAATAATAAGGAAGAGAAAATATAATTTACAGGACTGTACTCAAGAAAAAAAAGCATGTAAGTGGAATCACATAGTTCAACCAACTCCCATGTTGTTGGAGGGTCAACTATAGACAACAAATTTAAAAGAGAAAAATAGGGGTATCTGGCAGCCTCTGTCAGGAAAACATGTGACTCTTGATCTCAGGGTCATGAGTTTGAGCCCCACTTCGGGTGTAGTGATTACATAAATAAACTTTAAAAAATAATAAAGGACTAAAAAATAATTTATTAGCAATGTGCCATGCAATAGATGCTACAAATTAAAAGATTGTCAGAGTACAGAAAAACCCAGCTCCATCCAGTTCATTAAAAAACCCACCTATGGGGCGCCTGGGTGGCTCAGTGGGTTAAAGCCTCTGCCTTGGGCTCAGGTCGTGATCCCAGGATCCTGGGATGGAGCCTCACATCGGGTTCTCTGTTCAGCAGGGAGCCTGCTTCCCCCTCTCTCTCTGCCTGCTTCTCTGCCTACTTGTGATCTCTCTGTCAAATGAATAAATAAAATCTTAAAATAAAAAAAAGACCCAGCTAGAACACAAGGATACAAAAAGACTGAAATCAAAAGAAAAATGCCAAAGCAACATTCCAAAACCGCACAAGGACAGGATGGGGAAAGAATATCATATACCAAGTTCACTCACAAATATAGATGCAAATATGATAAGTGAACTATTAACAAACCGAAGTCAGCAGTGTTTAAAAAGACAATAGGTGGGGCGCCTGGGTGGCTCAGTTGGTTAAGCGACTGCCTTCGGCTCAGGTCATGATCCTGGAGTCCCGGGATCCAGTCCCACATCGGGCTCCCAGCTCCATGGGGAGTCTGCTTCTCCCTCTGACCTTCTCCCCTCTCAAATAAATAAATTAATTAAAAAAAAAAAAAAGACAATAGGTTAGGGATGCCTGGGTGGCTCAGTTGGTTAAGCGGCTGCCTTTGGCTTGGGTCATGATCCCAGAGTCCTGGGATCGAGTCCCACATCACGCTCCTTGCTCGGCGGGGAGCCTGCTTCTGCCTCTGCCTGCCTCTCTGCCTGTGCTTGCTCTCTCTCTCTCTCTCTCTCTGACAAATAAATAAATAATCTTTAAAAAAAAAAGACAACAGGTTATTACCAAGTTAGATTTATCCCAGGAAGGTGTAATAGATTTAATATTAAGAAATCAACTAATTATTTATTTTTTTTCAGGTGTGATAATATATTGTGTTTTTGAAGGAAAATGTCCGTATACTTAGGAGTTGCATGCTAAAGTATGACATGAGGAACCTATGTGGTCAAATTCCTAGAGAAAGAAAGTAGAATGGTGGTTGTCAGGAGCTGAGGGGAGAGGGGAATGGAGAATTAGTGTTTAATGGGGACAGAGTTTCAGCTGAGAAGACAAAAAAGTTCTGGAGGTGGGTAATGGTGACGGTTGCACAACAGTGTGAAGGTACTTAATGCAACGGACACTTACAGATGGATAAAATGGTAAATGTTATGTATATTCCACCATAATAAAAAATGGTTAATACAAAATTCCAGGTAATATTTGTCTCTGGGATAAAAACAGGAGATGCAGTTGAAGAGGTACACACATGAGTCTTCTGGGACGTGATAATGTTCTTTCTTGGCTTGGAAATAGATTTCCAAGTGTTCATTTTATTGTCGTTTTTAAATTTTATTTATTTATTTTTTTTAAGGATTTATTTATTTGACAGATAGAGATCACAAGTAGGCAGAGAGGCAGGCAGAGAGCGAGAGGAGGAAGCAGGCTCCCCGTGGAGCAGAGAGCCCAATGTGGGGCTCGATGTGGAGCTCGATCCCAGGACCCTGGGATCATGACCTGAGCTGAAGGCAGAGGCTTTAACCCACTGAGCCACCCAGGCACCCCTATTGTTGTTTTTTCTTTCTTTCTTTCTTTTTTTTAATTTACTCGATAGAGATCACAAGTAGGCAGAGAAGCAGGTTACCTCTGAGGGGGGAGGGAAGGGAAGGGGATCCCAGGGAACTTCAGAGGTCATGCTGGTTTTTATTTTCTAAAAATGAATGGTGGGACAGACACAGGAATCCCTTACATCATGATTACTCCTTACATGCATTTTGCAAATATACCTTAATATAGGTGTGGATTTTTATTATTTATGTATTTTTTAAATATATTTTTTTAAAGGTTTTATTTATTTATTTATTTGTCAGAGAGAGGGAGAAAGAGCACAAGCACAGGCAGACAGAGGCAGAGGGAGAAGCAGGCTCCCTGCTGAGCAAGGAGCCAGATGTGGGACTCGATCCCAGGATGCTGGGATCATGACCTGAGCCGAAGGCAGCCGCTTAACCAACTGAGCCACCCAGGCGTCCCTTATTTATGTATTTATTATTATTATTTATTTATTATTATTTTTTAAGGATTTTATTTATTTATTTGACAGAGATCACAAGTAGGCAGAGAGACAGGGGGAAGCAGGCTCCCCGCTGAGCAGAGAGCCCGATGTGGGGCTCAATCCCAGGACCCTGGGATCATGACCTGAGCCAAAGGCAGAGGCTTGACCCACTGAGGCACCCAGGTGCCCCTAGGTATGGGTTTTTAAAGTTCAGCTTTCCAGGGCGCCTGGTGGCTCAGACGGTTATTCGGCTTAGGTCATGATCCTGGGGTCCTGGAGTCCATTCCTGCGTCGGGCTCCCTGCTCAACCAGAAGTCTGCTTCTCCTCCAGCTGCTCCCGCTGCTTTTGCTCTCTCACTCTCTCCCTCTGTGTCAAATAAATGAATAAAATCTTTGAAAAAAAAAGAGAGAGAGAGAGAGAGAAAATAAAGTTCAGCTTTATTGTAAATCTGGCATGTGTCAGACCCTGAGGCCAGCTACTTCACTGGGCTATTTGTCTAGGCTGTATCTTCCCTAACACCTCTGTGTGCCATGGGATGACCACCGTGGTCTTGTGATGTGATGAACGGACAGCTTCAGAGCTTAATAAATGATCACTCTCCTTTATGCATGTGGTTAAAAGGAGAACTCGCCCCCCTTTGGGCTATATTAAAGTTCTGCTGCAGCTCCAGTTCCTTACAGGGTAGAAACTGGGCCACTATGTCCCTTGGCTGCGTCCAGCCCATTAACTTCCTCTGCCTTTTTCCCAACATCAACAAAGAAAAAACACGGAAAATACAACTACATAAAAGATCCTGTCATATTTGACAAAGGAAACATTTTTCTAGGATAAAGTACCAAGTATCTCTATTCTATCAGACAGTGAGTAGGGCTTATCATGGCGGGGGGGGGGGTGTCAGAGGGCCGTTTGGCTGAGCCCTCACAGTCCTAAAAGACCTCAAATTTAGCTCTTTGACCTCATCTCCAAATGGGATTACAATACAGCCACAAAGACATACAAGGAAGATGGAAACATTTGTTACAGCTGTTTTAAGTGTGTCTCCGTATCAGGCCGCACTTCCTGTAGGTGTCCTGAAAATGAACAGTTGTTATGAGTCCTATCGTTATCTTGGGACCAGCAGTTATATGGCAAAGTGGTTTCTGCTTGGAATTCTAATTTATTAAATGTAAGTATTTAAAAATTGATGGGACGCCTGGGTGGTTCAGTTGGTTAAGCGGCTGCCTTTGGCTCAGGTCATGATCCCAGCGTCCTGGGATTGAGTCCTACATCGGGCTCCTTGCTCAGCAGTGAGCCTGCTTCTCCCTCTGCCTGCCACTCTGTCTGCCTGTGCTCGCTCCTGCCCTCTCTCTCTGACAAAAAAAAAAAAAAAAA
>RCUC01131349.1:0-97677 GCA_003697995.1 Taxidea taxus jeffersonii
GGGGGGCAGGAAATGGGGCAACGGGCGCGCCCGTGAGTCAGCTGAGGGCTTTCGGGGGTTCCTCGTGCTGCTCTTACAGCCGTCGGGTACGTTCAGGATTAAACTGTGCAGATGAAGCTGCCCCAAATCACCACGAGCTCTCCGGTCTCTCCCCGCCGCGTGCGTGGGCGGTTTCGTCCTCGGAACCGGGCGGATGTGATCTGTGGCCCCCGCGACGCTCATCGCAATCACAGGCTGACCTGGGCGCTGCTGCACCGGCTCCCGCTGATGTCCGGCGGCGCGCGCGGGTGTGGGTCTAGATCCGCTTCTCTGGTTGTACGGCCCGGACGCGTCGAGCCGAGAGCGCTGGGAAATTTTAAAGAGGAAATTAAAAGGACCCGTTGAACCACAACCCAGCGGTGCCTGCCGCCGCTCCCTCCCGCTCTCCCAGGTCAGCTGGCGGGTGCGGGTGCCCACGCGGGTCCTTGGGGCGCCGGAGAGAGCCTGGGTGCACCTGGTGCCTCAGCGGTGAGCGCTCAGCCTGCCCCCAAAGCGGTGTGGCCGGGGGTGCCTTTGCGGTGGCCTCCAGGCGGCGGGGACGGTGCGAGACTTTGCCCGGTCGACGGCGGGTGAGCGTCCTCACGGGCACGCACCCCGCTGAGCACCAGGGATCCGCAGAGCGGGACCGCTGCTCTTTGTATCTGCACACGTGGGTTTCTTTGAGTAAATATTGGGTAAAACGAACATGGTGATAAACCACCCACGTGCGTTTCTTTATCCCTTGGCTCAGGCCGGACGCAGCCCACGTCGACCTTCTTCACACGTGGCGCTCCAAGGCCGCCCGGTCGTTCCCTCCGGGGTCAGACAGAGGCATCCCTCCTCCTCTCTGCTGTTGAAGCCACATTATTCCCACTTCACTCCTAGAAGATGGTGATGCGAATCCTGGCACGTTCATTTTCTGCCCGGAACCCGGATTATTTCCTTGCGTCACATTTGCAGGAGATCAAAGAGTTCCCACGTTTTTATGGCTCTGACACCTTAAGCCAGGCTGCCTTCCGGGAAGCTTTTCCTAATTTAACCTCCCTCCTTGATGCTGGACAGCACTCGGATTTTTTCCCACCCTCTCTAAAGCTGAGTATTATCGTCAAAACACTTTGCCCTTTCGATGAGGCAGAAATAGCACATTGTTTTTGTAGCGAGGGGGAAAGCCTTCGTGTTTATCAGCCTCTTTGTACTTGGGCAATGGAGTCAGCTGTCCACGGTGCGTCTGTGATGCACGGGGCCGTCTTCCAGGTTCCCGGCGGACTGAGACAGGATCGCTGTCCCCGGGACACAGCATTCCAGAGAGCGGAGAGACTGCGGCAAGAACCCGAGAAGGCACGAAGCAGGGAAGGGGGTGACGAGTGTGATGGGTGCCCTTCCGTGGGGGTGCTCCGGGGCAGCCTCTCAGACTTGTGAAAAAGGAGTGTGTGACCAGAGGAGACCGCATGTGCAAAGGCCCTGTGGTACAGCATGCTTGGCACATGTGGGGAGTGGCAAGGGCTGGAGGGCAGGCCTGGGCTGTGACTCTGAGAGCCATCGGGGACACGAAGGGGCTTGAGTGATGAGCGCTGAGGTCTGTTCTCTCAACTCCTATGCTTTCTATTTTCTATTTTTATTTTGAAGTAAGTGTAGACTTATAGAAAAGCTCTGCAATAGTAGAGCGCTCCCATAGGCTCTGCCTCAACCTCCACTGATGCAAATGCCTCCTGAGCCAGAAGCACTGATGAAAGCCAGGAAGCGGGCATCGCTGTGCTCCTACCAACGAGGCTAAAGGCCGTGCTCGAATCCCACCAGTTTGCCCTCTCATGTCCTTTCTCTGCTCCAGGAGCCGCACACCGCATTCAGGTGTCCTACCCCCCAGTCTCCCACAGCCCCTGGCAGCTCCGCCGGTGTTCCTGGTCTTTCGTGACTTGCACATTTTTGGCGAGTTACCAGGCAGCTGCCCATAGACAGTCCCATGATCTGGGTGTGTCCGATGTGCGTGGTGATCAGATGAAGGTGGTCCCTTTCCTCCTCAAACTCTGCCCACTGTGTCTAGCTTCTGGGGGCAGCTCCTGTCTGCGTGGGGCTCCTTGCGTGAGGCTCCTTCCGTGGGCTCCCTCCGTGGCATTTGTCTGATGGGGATTTTCCTATCCCTGCTTTCCTCCCCACGTATTAACGGATTCAGCCGTACGGTGAGCTGTCTCTTCCCAGAGGTTTGTTTATATCCATGTGGCCTCAGGGATCTCGCTTCCATCTATGGGTTGTCGTCCAACATGATCGTTCCTGATTTCGCGCCTCAAATCACCCCAGGTTTGGGCACTGGGAGTTCCTTCGGGGTGGCCTCTGAGCCCTTCTGGCATGCCCCATCCTTGTCGAGTGCATGGTGTCCCTCTGTGGCTCCCGGCATGCTCCAGACTTTGCTCGCCTTGTCGGCTGGCTTGGAAATTGGCCACGTCTCCGAGGAGCCTGGTTCCTTTGGCGGATGGGATGTGGGTACCAAGCCCAGGGCGCTGATGGTGTTCCTGGTGGCAGGGCAGCCCGTCCTGGCCGGCGTGTGCAGGTGTAGGCATGTCTGGCCCTAGACACGGCTGTTTCCTTCTGTGTCTCTCCGCGGTGTGTGTATGTGGAACATCCACCCGGGTTCCTGCCAGGTCTCCAGTTCCATCTCTTGACTGCGGGAACCTGGCTCTCATGCTTGTCTTTTTTTTGACCCTGGTATGTACACGATGTGGCCACAGGCTTATCCCTCCTGTAGTTCTCGTGCACGAAGGAGCAAATGCGCGTGTGTTTTCTTATATTGCCTTTCTTACACGAAGGGAAGCATGCTATAGCTACTTCCTGGTCAAATTTTTAATTGTGGTGAAATACACATACCATATGATTTGCTTGACCATTTTTAGGTGCAGAGCTCAGGGACCCCGATCACATTCACAGTGTTCTGAGCCATCCCACCGTCCATGGCCAGATCCTGTTCATCATTCCAAACTGACCTCTGTCCCCATGAAACACCCCAGTCCCCTCCCCCAGCACGCACGTCCACTCTCTGTCTCTATGACCTTGATCTCCCTAAGGACCTCATGAGTTGATCACACAGCATCTGTCCTTTTGTGTCTGGCCTGTTTTACTCCGCATAGCATCCTGGTAACTGTAGCAGATGTCAGCATGTCCCTCCTTATTCAGGCCGAGGGACAGTCCAGTGTGTGGACGGACCACCTCCTGTTTATCCGTTCATCCTCAGTGAACACCTGGTTGCTTCTGCTCTGACTGTTGTGAGTAGCGCCGCTATGAACATGAACGGGCAATGATCTCCTTGATGTCCTACTTTTAATTCTTCTGGGGATACACCCATGGGATTGCTGGGTCACGTGGTAATTCTGATTTTTCTGAGGGTTGCCGTGCCGTCTTCCCAGCGGCCTCACCATATTCCACTCCCAGCAACAGTGCACGAGCGCTCAGGTTTCTCCACAGCCTCAATACTTGGTATCTCTTGTCTCCTTGATGGTCATTGTGACAGGTGCGAGGTGGTACCTCCTTGTGGTTTTAATTTGCATTTCCCTGATGGTGAGTGATGTCAAGCACCTTTTGTAGTACCTTTTGGCTGTTGGTACATCTTCTTTGGAAAAAATATCTGTGTAGGTCGTTTGCCCATTTTAAAATCAGGTTATTTGGGTTTTTTGCTATTGTGTTGTGTGAGTACTTTGTGTATTTTAGATGCTAACCCCTTGTTGGGGATGTGGTCTGCAGATATTTTCTCCCATTTCCGAGGTTGCGTGTTCGTTTTGTCAATGGTTTCTGTGGATGTGAAGCTCTCTAGCTTGGCATCTGCAGATGACATCTATAGATTACTTTGGGGAGTACGGAGAACATTTTAACAACATTTCTTTTTAACATTAGTTCTTCCCATCCATGAACATGGGATGTCTTTGTACTTTTCGGTGCCATCTCCCATTTATTCATCAGTATAGTGCAGTTTTCAGTGTACAGACCTTTCTCCTCCAATGAGTTTATTTCTAAGTATTTTATTATTTTGTAAATGGGATAAGTTTTCCTTATTTTTTTGAAAGCTCTGAGTTTCAATTAGTTTTGTCACCAATTTGCATACAAGACGAATCAGCATGTCGTTTTGCTATTGACATTGTATCCTCATTCATATAATGCCCCATAGCCCCTCATTTTGCAGATGGGGAAACTGAGATCCAGAAAAGTGGTGTGTCCAAGTCACCTGCCTATTAGAAGCACCTGGATGGCTCATTTGGTGAAGTGTCTACCTACAACTCAGGTCATGGGATCTCAGGGTCCTGGGATCGAGCTCCACATCGGGCTCCCTGCTCAGCAGGAAGTCTTCTCCCTCTCTATCTGCGTGCCGCTCCCCCTGCTCGTGTGCTCTTGCTCTGTCAAATAAATAAAATCTTAAAGATAAAGAAGTAGAGTGAATATTGCTGCTCCTCAAAATAGGGGAGTCTAACTCTAGGAGAAGTATCGAGTTTCAGGTTTAGGGTTTGAAAAAATGATTATTAATGTCTATGTTTGAGTGTCATTGACACACGGTGTTTTGTTAATTTCAGGTGTACAGCAGCGATTCAGCAAGTTCAGACGTGATCCTGTGCTGGGCCCAACAGTAGCTACTCTCCATCGCCATCCAAAGCTAGTACAGAGTCATCAATTCTGTTCCTTATGCGGAGCCATAATGGGACGGTTTTCCCAATCTCTCTTTCTCATAGTTCGCAGCTAGTGCATAGAAACACAACTGGGTTTTGTACATTGGTCTTATATCATGCAACTTTACCAGATTTGATTATTCTATGCATTTGGTGGAGTCCTTTGAGTTTTCTATACATAATATCATCTCATTGCAAATAGAAACAGTTTTGCTTCTTCCTTTCCGGGTTGGACGCGTTTTATTTTTCTTGCCTGATTGCTCAGGCTGGGACTTCAGTTCTGTGTTGAGCAGAAGTGATGAGGGTGCACGCTGTCGCCCCATTCCTGATCTTGGAGGAAAAGATATTAGCTGTTCACCATGAGCGTGATGTCCGCTCCGGGCTTGTGGCGTGGGGCCGTTCGGATGCAGCAGTGCGCTCCCTCGACTCCCGACTCCCTGAGTCTTTTCCTGGAAAGGATTAGAAATTCATCAAATGCTTTCTCTGCATCTCTGGAACTGATTGTTATTTTAATGCTTCATTCCCTCAACGTGCCCTATCACACTCCCTGGTTGGCGGATATCGAACCCCCTTGCGTGGCCAGAATGCTCTCCACTCGATCACGGCGTGTGACCCTTGTCATGTATTGTTGACCTCGGTTTGCTGACATTTTGCGGATTTCTGTGTCTGTTCCGTGGGATGTTGGCCCGTGATTCTCTTCTCCTTGCTTTGGTGTCAGAGGATTCCCAGCCTCAAGGAACAAGCGGGGAAGTGTTCTTTCCTATTCTGTTTGGTTTTATTTTGTTTTTGTTTTTGCAAGAGTTTGAGAAGGATTGGCATTAATTCTTGGAATGTTGGATGAGTTCACCAGAGCAAGTGTGTGACCCTGGACCTTTGGGAGGCTTTTAATTAATGATTCAATCTCCTTACCAGTAATCGGGCTGTTCAGAGTCTCTGTTTCTTCACACTTCAGTCTTGATGGTCTGTATGTTTCCAGGAATTCACCCATTTTTTCTAGTCCAGTTTGTTGGCATGGGCTTGTTCTAGAAGTTTCGTATGACTTGTGCCTCTATGGAATTACTTTTTATATCTCCTTTTTGCATTTATAATATAATTTATTTGAATCTTTTCTCTTTTTCTTGGTCAGTCTAGCAAAAGGTTTGTCTATTTTGTTTATTCTCCCCCAAAACACTGGCTCTTAGTTTTGTTGCTTTTTTGTTTTATCTTTTTAGCCCATATTTCATTTATTTCCATTGTGATCTTTGTCATTTCCTTCCTTCTGTTCACACAGCTTAGTGCTTTTTTTAGCTTCTTGAGGTGTAAAATCGGGTTCTTCTTAACGTAGATGTTTGTCACTACAGCTTCCCCTAAGCTCTGCTGTCGCTGCATCCCACAAGTTTTCATTTGTCTCAAGGTATTTTTTTCTGCCTCGATTTCTCCCTTGGCCCATAGCTGTTCAGAAGCACGTCATTTATGTCTGCAGATCTGCGAATTTCCCAGTTTTCTTCTTGTAAATGGTTTCTTTTCTTTTTTTTTTTTTTAAAGATTTTATCTATTTGACAGGGATCACAAGTAGGCAGAGAGGGAAGCGGGCTCCTGCGCAGGGAGCCTGATGCGGGGCTCCATCCCAGGACCCTGAGATCATGACCTGAGCCGAAGGCATAGGCTTAACCCACTGAGACACCCCAGTGCCCCTTATAATTGGTTTCTAATTTCTGTGGTTGGACGAGATGTGTGGCATGATTCTGACCTTCTTAAATTTACTGAGACTTGTTTCGTGGCCCACCGTGCGGTCTGTCCTGGAGAGCGACCCCCGTGCGCTCGAGAAGACCCTGTATCCTGCCGCTGCTGAATGGGGTGTGGTGTGTGTCCGTAGGTCCATCTGGGCTCAGGCGGGTGAAATCACTGGTTTCCCGTCTGGATGATTTATCCAGTGTTCAAAGGGGGGACTGGATTCTCTGCCGTTATCGGATTCCTGTGTCTCATTTCAGATCGGTTAGTGTTTGTTCAATATATTCAGATGCCCCGGCGCTGGGTCCGGGAATATTACCAGTGGTATAGCCTCTTGTGAGTCGGCCCCTTATCGTTGTATAATGACCTTCTTCATATCCCGCTGCGCCTTTGGCCGGAAGCCGATTTCATGCGACCTGAGTCGTGCTGTCCCTGCTCGGTCTGGCTCCCATTTGCGCTCGTTGCCTCTTCCCACCCGTTCGCTCTGAGCCGACGGCGTCCTTGCCGGCAGCCCAAGGGTGGGTCTTGCCGCTTTTCAAACGGGGGGAGCTGTCGTGGGCGGTTGTGTGAACTCTCTCTCCCCTCCTGCGTGTGGCCTTTGTGCTTTCCCGATGGTCTTTCGCTTCATACAAGGTCTTGGTTCCCACGAGGCCCTCGTGTGTTCTCCCTGCCCTGGCTGTCGTAGCCAGGAAACCATTCCGGGGCCAGCATCGCGAAGCTTTTCCCTGCTGCCTTCTTCTAGGGGTTTTACGTTTGGGGGGCTCGGGTGCAGGCCTCTGATCCGTTCGGAGTTCCGTTTCGCATGGGGCATGAGGCGAGGCTCCAACACGGAGACCCGGGCTTCCCGGCGCCGCTGGCTGGGAGGACCGTGGGCACCTGCTTGGACTTGCTTTCCTCGGGGACCGTCCCCCCTGGAGAGCACCCTGTATCCGTCCCTCCGGGTCTCCCTCGGTCTTCCCCCGCTGCCGGGAGCCCCGCTGTGTCCCGAGCCGGGGTTGACTTGGGGGCGCCGCGTTTGCGATCGCAGACCCGATTTCGGTGACTCACCTCGTACGTTTGCATTTTCTCGGGGTCGGACGCGTTCAGGGGAGTTTCCAGGAACGGGAGCGCCGGGGGGCCGGAGGAGCGTGGGGGGGTGTTAGGACCCGATTTCCCCGCAGGAGCCCCCACCCGCGCTGTCGCCGCCCGCCGTTGGGGCCCCACGGCTTTGCTGTCATCCGCATCGCCGGTAGTTTTCATAGGCCCGGAGGCCACGTGTGCGTGCGTGTGCGTCTGCACGTTGTTGGTTCGAGTCTTTTCCAAAGTTTTCTGTGGAGGTTTTGGTCCTTGGCCCCTTCACACAAGTCATTTATGTGTGGGGACGCCAGTCCTTTGTCTGCGGTCCGTGTCGTGAATGTCTTCTCGGGCGGTCCTTTGTCTCCTGACTCTGTCTCAGGTGCTTTTCAGCGTGAAGACACGTTTGCCAGCCGTGAGTTCTGTCCCCTGTGTCGCCAGTCGCCCTGCAGAGCCTTTTCCCCACCCTGCGGGGCGAGGACCGTTCTCCGTGCCTTCTTCTAGAAGACGGGGCTCGGCCATCTGCGTCCCGCCTGCGTCCACGTGGAGCTCGGCCTGTGCACTCTGAGGTCGCCTCTTTCCGGTGGCTGTCGGGGTCCCTTCCTTAGGCATCCAGCCCTCTCACAGGCCCTCTGGCCTCTGGGAACAGAAGAGCCCCAGGAGGCTCTTGCCCGAAGGGGCTGGGGACAGCTCGCTCTCTGGTTGGGGTGAGAGTGAGAGGGAAGGGGTCCGCCGCGGAAGACAGCCGTGTCTTCGGGAAGAGGGCACGGTGGGAGCACGACCCTAAGGTGCTTTCTCCAGCATCTGGGCATCGGTGTCTGCTTCTGAAGCGGGGACGGGGCTGGGGTCAGGCGGAGACAGGGCGCCCGGTGTGGGGTGTGTCCTGGTGCAGGGGCTTGCTGCTGGGGGCTCTGGGACGGCCTGCCTGGGCTCATGAGTCTCTACAGGGGGCGTGGGAGCAGACACTGGGGCCAGAGGAGAGCCTGGGGGACGGTGAGGAAGGAGGAGCCCAGGAGGGCGGGTGTCCCGACACCAAGAAAGGGTGCAGGATGACAGGGCGGCGTGCCGGAAGGTCCTGGCGGGTTTCGGAACGGGGGACCTCTGTTGGCCTGGCTGCACCCCGGGAGCTGCTCCAATGCCACACCCTCACCCAAAGCACCAGGACAGCTGTGGATCCTGACGCAAGTGTTCTGGGCGACGGGGGGTGATGCCCACAGGGGTTGGGGTCCTCACCTGGCTCCACGTCGGGGCCCAGGCACAGGCCTCGGACTGTGGACTGAGGGGGCTTCGTGGCGTGAAGGGTGTGGGGGACATGGCCTTTCTGAGTTCTGTCTTGTCCCCTCTCCCCCCAGTGCCCCATAGCCGTGATGACCGCGGTGACTGCCCCAGCTCCCACGATGGGAGCTACTTTTATCCTGGCTCACAACAGTGCATCCCAGGGCGGGGGGAGGGGGGTGGCAGGCCTGCAAACCCCACCCCTGCCCCATTGGGTGCTGGGTCGGGGCTGGGGGGTCCCATAAGCCAGGGAAACAAAGCCGCAGCAGAGGGGAGGTCAGAGGAGGGAGGCGTACAGCACTGGGCAAGTGTCTACGCTTTGTTTGAGGCACTCGCCTGAGCAACCCAGGAAGGCTTCCTGGAGGAAGTGTTGCCCAGGATGGAATCGAGGCTTCTACATCACTACAACACCTGCCCTATATTGGGGACCCCCGGGGAAAGCTGTGTCTGTGCGACAGGGAGTGCGGGGTGCAGCGCGCATCAGGATGGAGCCGTATGCGCTGGGCTCAGCTTTCTGTTTCTTGAGAGAAAGCGTTTCTGTCTTCCGTGCAGGGTGGCTTTGGGGCAGGACCGATGGGGCCCTGGCATCGTGATTGTGGCCCCTCTGCTGTAGCCCAGCATCTCTGCCCCAGGACCCCCACACCTGGCAAACCCCATGTCCCTGTCCACGGCCCGCAGGGGCTCGCTGCTCCAAGGAGTGACTGGCCTCCGGAGGGCTGGTCAGAGCCGCGTGCGGGGAGCTCGTCGGCCTGGGGAGGGGTCTCTGCCTTGGGCAGAGGCGGGGGAAGGCAGGGCAGTGGACGGGCTGGGGTCTGGGCCAGCGGCGCAGAGGACGTGTGGGCTATTCTGGGCGGCAGGCAGGAAGCCGGCGGTGCTCCTGGCGGCTGCCTCGGGGTACAGGCTGCTGCTGGCGCTTCCGACCCCACGTCCGCGCCCTGGCCCAGCCGGCTCTTCCTTTCCTCTGCTTTGTTCCCTGGTTGACCACGGGCTCTCTGGGTTGGGCCGGGAGAGGGTCCCTGGGTGGAGAAGGCAAAGAGGGGCTCTCGGGCCCACAGGGAGATGTCCACCGAAGTGACCGGTGATGGCCAGGAGTGCTCACTGCCCATCCCTCCTTTCGGATTGGACATGTCCTGGCATCGACTGTGCTTCCTGGTGCGCAGAGGCTCCCGGGTTTTCCTTCTGCCTCTGGGCAGTGCACAAGATAGTGTACCACTGGTCACCCCTCTTCCCACCCGGCCTTCCACGTGGGGTCTCGGGCCCGGGCCAGGTGCTCAGAAGGTAAACAGCAGATGCCGGCCAGAGCCTGTGTCCACTCATCCTGGGAGGCCTGCCACACTGGTTGCCTCTTCTGCCCCTGAGTGAAGCCTTCCTCTGACCCTGTTGCTGGCGGCGCTCCTGGTCCTCCACCCTGGTCCTACCACCCTGGCCTCAGGCCTTCCAAACCCTACCACAGGCCCTTTGCATGACTGTTTCCTGCCTGGAATATCCATTCCCCAGCTGAGCTGCTTGTGCCCATCTCCCAGAGCGGTCCCCCCCTGCCCTGCTGCTCACTGGGACGGCCCCTCTGTTTCCCCGGGGCAGCTGTGTGATTTGTTTTCTGGTTTGTTGTCTTTCTTTCCCCAAGTCGGCCTCCCTCAGGGAAGCCGGTGTGGCACCCGGCTCACGGTAGGAGCTTTCCACCTGGGGGTAGGGTTGGGGGAGAGACCACGCTGGGCCTCGCAGGTGGGCGAGAAGCATGCGTGTGGTTCTGAGCACCTGGGGAGCAACTGGAGGGCGTCCTGGGGGTGCCGCACGACACGGAATGGGACCAGGGAGGCCTCGCAGGCCCCGGTGTCCTCCGTGGTCAGCCTCCGTGCACACGGGACCCACTTGGCGGGTTCAGCCAAGTCTCCAGGCGACTTTACCGCCGTGACCGGTGGCTGGTAGCGGGGGAGGGAGCATGTTTCTTGCCCCCGCTTGGCCGGCTGGGCCACCATCCAGGGCTCGAGGATGCTGACACGAAAATAAAACCACTCATGGCATCCGGCGTTGAGTAACGCACGCCTGGGTGGGAGAGAGGAACATCGAGGCCCCAGGCCCGTCCTGCCGCCCGGCTGGCCACTTCCTCCTTGCCCGCCGGCCCTCGGGAGCAGCTCTCTATGAAGGCAGGACCCAGTGGGGAGCCTGTACCCCGGGGGGGCCCAGGGACACTGCAACCCCTGAGCGAGCCATGGGCCCCATCCGCCTGGGCCCCTTCTGCAGGCACGGGGAGCCCGGAGCGGGTGTTGCGCGGTAGGGGCGTGGCAGGAGGAAGCAGCACAGAGGAAGGGGGAGCGTCTGCGGCAGGCCAGCTGGAGAAAGAGGAAACGGCCTCTCCCGAGTCTGGCCGGCGGGTGAGGCCTCCTCCTGTCCAGGGTGCTGATGGGAAGCGCCCACAGGCGGCGCCTGCCACGCGCCAGATGCCTGTCCCTCCGTGGCTGAGTCCCGTGTGGCTCTCTGATGACACCTGTCCTCACCCAGGGCTCCCCCTGCCCCCCGCCATGCCCACTCGGGGCCCCTGCTCCTAGGACCTGCGGGGCCCCACGGGGCAGCTGGGGGGCTGGAGGTGTGCCGGGCCGAGCCACCCCCCTGCTCCCACTGTGCCTGAGGGCTCGGTGCCACCAGCCCCCGCGGGGCCAAGTCTGGGGGGCGGGGCTTGGGTGTCGGGGCGCACGTGCGGGCTCTTCCTCGTCCCCCGCGGGTGTCGCCCGAGAGCCCAGCCGAGGCCGCAGCAGGTGGGCAGCGGCTTTCTTAGCAGGGAGCTGCACGTGGACGCAGCGTGGACAGTCCTCCAGGGGCGGGCTGGGGCTCCTGCTCTGGGGAGGGGCGCAGTGGGCTCGGGGCTGGGACCGTGCGTCAGGGGACCCTGCAGTCCCTGCTCACTGACCGTACCCACCGCGGCCTGGCCTGGGGTGGAGACGCTGGCGGGGCACACGGCCCGGGGGTGGAGGGGTCGGCAGCTCCGGGACCGGGCTTGTGCCGAATTAGAGGGTCAGCAGCAGGCAGGGCCTTGTGATGGAGGTGGAGCGCGTCTGTCTCCTGTCACCAGGGTCCCTGCACCCCTCATACCAACATCCCCGCCGCCCCCACCCCTGCCTCCCCGCCTCCCCCACCCCCGCATCCCCGCCTCATTCCCCATCTGGTGGCTTCCTCGCCCAGCTAGTCTCTCAGGGCCTGGAGTTGGGGGTGCTACCCCTTTGAGCCTGGGCCGTGCTGGGGTTCTCGGGGGTGCTCTCGGGGGCCAGCTCGTTCCTCCCCGGTGTCACACACACCGCAGCGGGAGGCCAGTGAGGCGCTGTGCCCGGCAGGCCTGAGCCTCCCTGAGACGGGCAGAGCCAGCTGCAAGGCCCAGGTGAAGGGCCCTATTCAGGAGGCGCGCCCGGGGCTGTGTGGGTTGGCGAGTCCTGCTCCCTGCCCTCCCTGCGGGCTGTCCCGTCACCGCCTTCTTGTTTTGTCAGCAGACGGCTTTCCTGGGCCAGAGTGCTGGGGAGTAGACGATGGGACTTTCCGGCTCTGCAGGTGGAGGGGACAGGCCCTGGCCCCGGGGAAGCTGCCAGCCCGCCCTTGGCCCCTGCGTCCTGGGGGCCTTGAGGGGAGGGGGATGTCCCGCTCAGGACAGAGGCTGTGGCCGGGCTCTGGGGCCCTCACCCTGCTCACTAGTTCTGAACAGGGGGTCGTCTCCCTGGAGATCCGTGAAGCCAGCCCTGCCCACCCTGGGCCATTTGTGGGTTCCCAGAAGCCAGCCTCTTGTTCAGGGAGCCTGGGCCATGGGCAGCTCCTTCTGGGCCTCCCAGGGCAGGAGGAATCCAGGGGACACTCGTCACCTGGGTCCTCCATGGTGCCAGGCCCGGCAGCTGCCTCTGTGCCTCCCCTGATGCCAGCCTGCTGGGACAAGGGGGACCAGGGACTGGGAGAGAGGCCGGGGGTCACCCCCAGTGTGAGTGCGGTGTGAGCTGAGGCGGGGGATGTCCCGCGTCTTCCGGGTGGGCCGCCTTGACAGGAAGCTAGCCATCTCTGGCTGCGAGTGATTGGATGGGTTGGTCCAGGGGTTGGGTGGGCCCTGTCTTGGGCTGAGGGCTGCTGGCCTGGGTTTTCCAGCCCCCAGAGATGCCTCTGCCTTCAACCCGCCAGGTCAGCAGCTTGGGGGTTGGGGGCTGTTAGCGACGAGGTGGGAGGAGGCCGCGAGGCTTGGCCCGACACCTGCTTTCTCAGCTGCCTCTCTGGGTCGGGTGGGTGCTGGTCTTGGGCCCGAGGGTTGGCTTCACGGGTGGACGGCTGTGGAGTCCCGGGGTCCGGGCTGGGGAGGCACGGAGGCTGGAGGCTGAGCATGGCGTGGGGTGCCTTGGATCACCTGGACCGTGAGCTGGACCATCCCTGGCACGTGATGTCCCCAGATCCTGTCTGTGAGAGTGGCCCTGAGGTGTTCCCTGTGAGCTGACTCTGCTGCATGGCCTGGGCCCGCCTGCCCTCTCTGAGGCTCAGTTTCTGGAGAAGCAGGCCCTGCTGGCCTTCTCTCCCAGACCCCGTGCTCTTCAGTCGTAGCACGGAAGCACCGCCCCGGAGCGAGGGGGGTGCTGCGTGCCCCACCCTGGCTTTTCTCCTTCCTTGGGGGGACCCTGGGCTTGGCGCTTCTGAGCCTCTGTTTTCCCACCTGTGAGATGGGCATCAGAAGAGCTAACCTGCTGTGTCCGTCGGAGGCCTGGGAAACCCCGGCTCTCACCGCTGTCCCTCTGCTCGGGGACCAGAGGTTGCCATTCCCTGCCGGGTCACCCACGGGTGTCCAAGCATCACATGAGGGACCTCGACCCAGAAAGGCGGGAAACGAGAGCCCTTCCAGGGCTGGGACAGCCGTTTCAGCTGGAATTGGCAGTGAGGGTGCCACCCCTCCCCTCCCCTCATGGTGCTGAGCAGCCCCTTGGAGGAGCCACAGAGCCCTGGGGGCCAGGGAGCCCCCTCCCTAGGGTGTAGCCTAGGAAACGCTGGCCCGAGGCTCCTGGTCCGGTTTAGGGATCCACGGGCGTCTGTGTTGGAAGAGACTGGGGGTACTGGGGGGCCTTCTCTGGCACCCTGAGTCTGGGCGGCTGCTTCCCTGCCTCTCCACGCCACCTCCTCCCTGAATCCTTTGCTGTCTCCCTGTGAGCCACGTTCTCTCCTCTGCTCTGCCGGGACCAGGCCCCTGCCTTTGAGAAGCCCTCCCTGATCACCCCTCCTGAGGGCAACCTCAGAGGGAGGGGCTCAGGGGAGAACGGGGCCAGCTGGAAGCCTCCACCTGCCCATCTCAAGTCCAGTGATGGTCCTGGGCCCATGGGGAGGGCACACCAGGGCCCGCTGCTGAGACCAGGATGGTGCCAAGCCCCTTGGGGATACATGGGGAATCCCCTGCAGGGCCTTGCTGGTGATTCTGAATTCAGTTGTGGGGCTGAGCAGCATCCCACAGAAGCCCCGTGGTCCCAGCTCCCAGCTGGCGGGACACTGGTGCAGGCCAATCTGATCATGGCCACATCTGAGGCAGCCTGGGATTGAGCCCAGGCAGGCTGTGGGGCACCCTTCCCAGGGGGGACAATGAGGCTCAGATCACATGTGGCTCTGTTTCAGGGAACCCTCGTGTCCCCTGGAATGGGGCCGAAGCCTCCACAGTGGGATTGGAGGTTTTCTCCAGCTGGAAACGAAACTGTAACAGGAAGGACTTAGGCTGGATGCAGGAGGGAGTTCCCCCAGCAGGAATGGGCCTGAGATCCCCATGTCCTCCTGGCAGTGGTGGGGTCATGGTGACCTGGCTGCCCACAGCTCTAGGGGTGTCCTTCTGCCCCACCCTGTGCTCTCTTGGGCCCTGGATGAGGGGTCCCGGGAGTCCTATATGTGGCCCTGGGGTCGGGAAGCCCGCAGGGCCCCCCACACGCTGGCTCTGCTGCTGCTGTCCTCTGCACTCGGCCCCCTGCGAGAGGAGGGGGCAGTCCCGCCCCCGGTAAGGTTGCAGGGCCCGGCTGTTTCCAGGCCGAGGCACCCCCTGAGACACAGGGAGCGGGGTGCAGAGCACAGCCACAGGAGAGTCCGCGGCCGGATGCCTCTCCAGGGAGAGGGACGAGCGTGCCCCTGGGCGCAGGCGTGGACAGGGTTGTGCCTGGGGTCACTTGAGTTTGTTTTCCCGGCACCTTCTACATATACACGGAGAGGTGACTCATCGCAGGCTGGCTAGGCAGCGGGCTCTGGGCGGGTGCCGCACGGGGGGCCAGGCCACCCCGGGAGCCCTGGGCCTGGATGGGCCCGCCTGCCCTGCAGGTGACCGTACCTGAGCGCCTCCCAGGGCCTGAGGCTTCTGGCCACTTGGCTGAGCCTGTCTGGGGCCTGTCCTCCCCCTGCCAGGCCAGACGCAGCTCCCGGTTGACCCCTGGACCGCTGTTTTCCTGGGGGCGTGCAGTGTGGTCGGAGGAGGCCGGCGCTGGTGTCCTGTTCTCGGCTGGCCGCATGGTGCTGTGTGACTCTGGGCAGTGACCTGTCTCTGAGCTGCCCCCCTCCTCCTGTGACGAGGCACAGGCTCGCTTCTCAGGCTTCTCGTGAAGACTGGAGTGGACAAGAGGAAGTGGGCTTCCCTTCCCGCCGTGCTGGGGCCTCAGACCCTCTGGGACTTCGGGGGCTGCCGTGAGGCTCCATGGGAGAGGGGATGTGGGTCTCGGCTCTGCCGGTGGGTGGAGGGGCCAGCGCGTGGCTGGATGCTCCCGGGTTAGTCCCCCATAGCCTGATGATGGGCCGTGGCTGCTGGTGTCCTGACTGTGGATGCAGATTCTCGGGGTCCCGCAGGCCACACGGTCGTGCCCCCAGGGAGGCCCCTCAGCAGCCCCTCTCGTGCCCTACAAAAGGTGGGGTGGCAAGTCAAGCTCTCTGCTGAAGTCCCTGCCCCAGGCCACCTCCAGCTGACGTGAGTCTTCGGGTGGCCGTGGGGATGTCCCTGTTCCCCCGCACACACGGGGGCTCTGCGTGAGGAGGATATGCAGCAGGAGGGGACCCTGGGTGCTGGGGGGACACTAGCGCAGCTGTGGGTCCTCGCAGCTGTGGGGGGCTGTGCAGACCCATCGCAGCCAGGGCCCGGGGCTGCAGGGCGACATTGGGCCATCGGCCTAAAGTGCCTCCAGCTGGGGACCCCCATCCCTGTACCTTGTGGCCTCGGGTGTGCCAGGGTGGCCATTGGGGTGGGCAGCCGCTCTTCGTCCATTTGTCCCGAGGGGACAGAGTCTCCGTCTTTGCGGCACGCGGCTGCGGGGGAGCCGTCCCGGGCCGTCCCAGGAGAGCATGAGCCCGTGTGCGCGCAGCCGTGCAGTGCTCCGGGGGGAGGCCCGGAGGAGACGGTGCGCTCGGACCGTGCCGCGTCCGCGCTGGGCTGCTGGCCTCGCTGAGCCTTCACGTCAGGCTCTGCGAGGGGCTGGGGCTGCGGCCCAGGCTGGCACAGTGTCCCCTGTGGCCATCTCCTGAGGACCACACCCTCGGAGCCCTCCCCAGGGCCTCCTGCCCGCACTGCTGCCATCAAGAACGCCCTCCGTAGCTGCGGACCCCCCCACCGCCCCCAGACCCCTTTCTGCCCAGGGCCGTTGGCGCGCCGCCTGGGGTGTGGGCGTGTGGGGGACTGCCTCAGGGCCGTGCCCGGCGCCGTTGGAAGGCCCTGTCAGGTCCTGGCCGGGCCCGTGGGGGTGGGGCGAGGAGGGGCAGAACAGAGCACAAGGGTCTCTCCTCTTGGTCCGCGCTGGAGGCCTGCATCCGGGAGGCAGCCCTGAGAGTTCCATTCACTGAGTCCTGAGTTGAGCCGAAGGTGCCTTCAGTCGGTTGCCCCACACATACTGGTGTGCCAGGCCTCCCGAGGGACCCCGCAGATGGGACCCTGCCTGGGAGCCCCCTCATCTGGCGGGGAGGCAGCAGCCGGCAGCAGGGGTCGGGGCTGTGGGGCCTGGAGCAGGGGCCATGGGGCCAGGCGGGTGTCAGGAGGGCGCAGGATGTTGGGGGGTGGCGGCCGGCGGGCAGAGGGGAGAGGCCGGGGCTCACCGGGGGGTGTCCTGCGTCTCCCACTCACTTGCCCCCCCCACCATGGGGCCTGGACGGTGCAGTGTTCACTTCTGACCCCAGCGGCCGTGACCTCATCTGGAGGGGGTCTTGAACGAATTTCAGTAACGAGAAAGGGAAAGATAAAAGCAGCCGCTGGATGTATTCTGAGTTTTGTGTTAAAAACTGACACGGACGTTCGTTTTTACCCGACACCTAACACTGGCCTTTAGAAGCCCACAGACGCGTCCGCAAGAATCATCCTTGGTCACTTAGCGTAGGTGACCGGCCAGTGCGTGTGGTGCAGGGCCCGGCACGGCCCCAAGATGGCCGGGTCGCTGGAGCGTGGGGACGGGACCTTGTACAGAGACAGCATCTGTGCAGGTGGGGCGGGGTTCAGCACCTTGAGAGGCAGAGGTGATCCTGGATGCCTGGGGGGCCCTACGTGCAGCGACGGGCGGTGACAGGCATCCTCTTAAGAGGCAGGGCATGTGACCATGGAGGCAGAGACAGGGCAGTGTGGCCACCAGCCCAGGGACACCTGGGGCCCCAGCAGCTGGTCAAGGACAGAGCCCTTGTCGCCCCAACCCTCTCCGTCCAGGGTGACCCCCCACCCATGGCTCAGCTAGGTCCATGCACAGCGCGGCATTCCTGTCTGGGGGACCGTGGCACCGAGTGCCAAGGCCACGGGGGAGGTTCGGTCTTGGCCTGGAGCCGGGCCTGTGGGGGCATCCCAGGGTTGGCAGCTTGGGCTCACTGTGCCCGTGACCTGGACAGACTCCTGCTGGCTCAGAGCCTCAGTGACCCCATCAGGGGCTGTGACCTTGCTCCATACTCCAGGGCTGCCCAGGATGCAGGGCCAGCAGCACAGCCCAGAACCTCTGGAGAAGCCAGGGCACCTCGCCCCAGACACCCCTGCCTCACGTGGAGTGCGGGACCCCTGCTGCACGGGGCTTACCGGAAGCAGCACCGGGCACGGGCTGGGCCAGCAAGAGGACCTCGGCGTCTCTGCTGGGCAGGGTTGTCCCCTACCCGGGGGACAGCCCCACAGGACCTGAGGCCACCCTCTGTGGGAGTCCAGTGTCCCAGGAGTGTCACAGCCCTGGGGCAGGGCCACTTGCCCTGCATTTGTTGGGGGTGGTCCTTTGGAACCTTCTTCAGGGCAACTTTCGTACAGAGAGAAGCCCCCCCACACGGCTGGGGCTTGAACATCCGTACCTAATCTGTTGAATCCCACGGTCAGGACCCTGTCCAACCTTGGGCTTGAGGTCACTGTGACGAGCCCCTCGTTTCTGTCCTAGTGAAGGTCGTCCTGTCCTAGGCAGGCAGGACTCAGCCTCGCTCTGCCTCCTACAGCCTGCCACCGTTCACCGTGGCCACAAATGCCTTTCCTTCTGAAAAATGTTACAATTACGGTAAGATACACATAGAAGTGACCATCGCGGCCACTCACGTGTACACTCACCGCGTTATGTAGCCGTCCCCAGGGTTTGTCCCCAGAACTTTCCATCTTCCCAAACGGAAACGCTACCCCGTGTGAGACACCGACCCCCATCCCTCCCCGACCCTGGTGCGCACCATCCACTCTCTGTCCCTGTGAATCTGGGGACTCCAGGGACCCCGTGTGATGGGTCCCATAGGACTTGTCCTTCTGCGTGGACTTTCCTCCTCTCACACGTGAGCTCTTCCTGGGCCGACGCGGCTCAGGCACCTTGTCCTTACACACCCAGTAAATGAAGCCTCCTGGCCCAGCACGGCTCACGTGCTGTGACCACCTTTCAGCACCCTGGAATCCCCGCTTAAACCCTGGGGTAACCTGGGGGCCCCGAGGGCACCAGGAGCAGCGTGCGCTCTCTGTGCGGGGTTCGCGTGAAGGATCGCAAGCGTCACCGGGAAATGCCTGGGGTGGACAGCTGCCTCCCGGCCGGCCTGACACAACTCCCCAGGGGCTCACAGCTCTCCCGGCGGCCCTCCCCGGGCACAGGGGAGGGCTGTGGCCCACGCCCTGGAGTGCCCCCTGCTGTCTTGGCCCCGGGCCCTGGCGCACCTCCTGCATTCTTTGCTGTTCCCAGGGCACCTGGCCGCTGCAGGTGCCGCAGTGATGACCGATAACATTCAGGACGTCCCTCCGCTGGCGCTCGCAGCCCCAGCCCCCAGCCAGCGGCACAAGCAGGCCATTGTCCCTCGCGGCACGGAGCTGCCGCCATGCTGGGGGCCAGCCTGGCCTCTGGGGTTTGACGTCCTTTCTCCCCCCAGCCAGGCTCCCCTGTCCTGACCCAGAAAATGGGTCGGGTCCTTTCTTTCCCAGGGCTGCAGTGTGCCAGCCCTTGGGGTCTCTGGCTGTGGGCTGGGTCAGAGAGGGGTCTCTGCCCCGCAGAGGCCAGACGGGGGTGTCAGGCACCCCGGGCCATGAGTCCTCTCCCCGCTCCCCGAGGGCAGAGGCGCTGTGTCAGCCTCTCGGAGGCTCCGAGGCCCACCCAGGACAGGATGGAGAAGATAGACGCGTGCTTGGTTGAATGGTTCTTCTTTTACAAATGTTACGTATTTGAGGGAGTGAGAGAGAGCACGAGCAGGGGGAGAGGGAGGCTTCCCGCTGAGCAGGGAGCCCGATGCAGGACTCCATCCCAGGACCCGGAGATCACCTGAGCAAAAGGCAGACGCTTCACAGACTGAGCCCCCCAGGGGCCCCGTTGTCACATATTCTTTCTGAAACTAGCAGCACCTGTTAAAGTGCCTGATGAACTCTGGAGGCTTCAGGGCACAGCCGGGCTGGGGAAGAACCCCACCGGGCCGTGCACCACCCATCCCCTGACCCTCCAAGGAAAGTACCCTGCAGCAGCCCCAGCTGGGCTCCCCAGGCAGGGCCGTGGTCTCTCTGTGCAGGGGTCTCTCTGTAACTCTGACAGGGAGCTTGGGGTGAGGACCCCCATCCTGACATCCCCTCAGGGCCTGAGCCCAGGAGGGCTGCTTGCCTCCTGATGGTGCCCCCGCCTCTGGGCTCCCTGTGCTTCCTGAACATAGCCAGGCCCAGGGTGCTGGGCAGATGGGTCCCGGGGCGGCCGGCTCCCTACCCGTGGCGTCCCGGAGCTGGGGTGCGTGGCGCCCTCCTGCAGGGCCTCCATGCTCCCACCTGACGTGCTCCTGGAGATCTACTGCTTGTGTCTCATGGCTGAGCTCGTAGGGATGGTGACGGCCGGCTGGGGTGCGGCCTGGCGGAAGCAGGGCCCGTCCCGATGGCCTGAGTGGCCGGAGGTGCCTCATTGGGTTCCCTTTACCCCCGGCTTTGGGAGGCAAGAAGCCCTCAGCACCCTCACAGATGTCGCTGAGACGGCAGTGAGAGAGACAGGACAGAGGAGGCAAGGTCTGGGAGGTCAGAGCAGAGCCCGGCTACAAGGGGCCCCGCCCATCCCCGAGGGCTCAGCCTCCAGGGGGGCCTGGCCGTGCCTTGTTGTCCCCTCCTGTGGCCCCAGGAAGTGTGAGGCCCCTGCCTGGGACACTTGTCGGGTGACAACGTGGTGTTGGTCCGGGACTCTGGTTACCAGTTACCAGGTGGGATGTGGGCAGTGGCGCTTCCCAGGGCCCGACAGGGAGGGAGGGCTACATCCCCCCAGGCTGTGGGAGGAGAGGGCACAAGCCCTCAGTGCTGGTCCCAGACCCGGTGCCTGAGTTCTTGCTCCGATGTCTGGCTGTGCTGCTGCCGGTGGCCCTGTGAGCAGGTGGCCCAGGGCCCTGGCTCCTGTCGATGGGAACACCGAGGGCTCCACCCAGGCCATGTGGCCGTGGAGGGCCTGTGGGTGCGCACCACATCTCCTTTGTGTGGGTGCTTCCTTGGCCCTGTCCACGCCTAGAGATCCGGGAGTGGGGCTGGCTGGGTAGTGGGACGTGAGGGCTCTAGGGTGGGGCTCAGGAGCATGAGGCCTGGCACACGCAGGGCCCTTTGCCCTTCCGGTCCATGGAAGGTGAGCTCCCAGCCCGAGCAGGGGTCCAGCCACAGACGGGCGCTCACGCTCTCCATCGGCATTCACCGGTGTCCCTGTGAGGCTGAAGCCCCAGCTGATTCACCCCTACCAAGGGCTCCAGGTGGGAGACCTGGCCATATCTGTTAGAGTGCTTTCTGGGGGGTTGGGGTGCTGGTTCTCCTCGGGGAGGCTGGGCGGGACGGGACTCGCTCCTTCTCAGCGAGCGAGCGAGAGGACCCGCAGAGCCGAGGTGGTGCAGAGCATGGCTGTGCACGGTCCCTGGCAAGACCCAGAGTCCTGATGCAGACTCAGGAGAGCCCAGGAAGGTTGGGGCGGCAGGGACAGCAGCAGGTGCAAAGGCCCTGAGGCAGGCAGGGTTGGACATGCTCAGGAAGAAGGGTGGGAGGAGGCGAGTCATCTGGGCTCAGCGTGATGTCCTGCTAGGGGGAGATGTTGGGGGCTCACCTGGGTACTTGGGGTGGGATGTGGGGGTCCAGGGTGGAGCCTGACGGGCGGCAGAGAGGGGTCGGCTGGGATCTGGCTTTGCAGGGGGAGCCGCTCAGCCTGCATGGGGAGGGAGGCACTGGTGGCAGGTGCTGGCCAGAGCTGCTGGAGGGCAGGGTGTGGCCTGAGAAATTGGGGCTGAGCTGGTGGGGGGAGATGCAGGGGGCTTCTTGGTGGGCACAGGATAGGCATGTGGGGGTAGAGGTGGACTGAAAGTCCCCGGGAGCAGCAGGATCTCAGGGTGGGGAGAGGGCTGGTGGTCTGTCCCCAGCCATGCTGTGTTCCCTGCTGTCCAGTCTGAGAGGGATCCCCTGGATGACTCCCCCAGATTTGCCCCTCCCCCAGGCAGGAGGAGGGCTGGGGGAGCCCTGTGACAACCAGGGATGTAGGGGACATCCTCCAGGCCTCTGGTCCCTGGTGATCACCAGTGGTCTTCCTGTTCTGTCTCCATGGCTTCCCATTAAGGGAGCCACACAACACGTGGCCTGTAAGCGTGGCTTCTTGGCACCAGGCTTTAAGGTCTGTCCCGTGATCGTGGGGGTCCAAACTGGTCCTCCATGGCTGGGTGGGTGTGCCCCGCTCTGGGCACCTGCTTCCCGGCTGGCGGGTTCTAGGCTATGGGGTGCTCCGAGTTCTCGGACCGTGGGGTTGGGGCAGGGCGGGCAGGCTGGCCGCCAGAGCTGACCGCCGTGTCCTCCTGCCCCGCAGCTTCCTCATCGTCCTGGTCTGCCTCATCTTCAGTGTGCTGTCCACCATCGAGCAGTACGTCGCCCTGGCCACAGGGACCCTCTTCTGGATGGTACGTAGCAGCTCGAGGGGCTGTCCCAGATGCTGGGGCTCTAGTCTTCTGGGCGAGTGGGCCATGGGGTGGACTGAGATGTTCCCGGCCTTTCTGGCCTGCACACTGACCCTGTCCTGGCATCACCTCTGCTGGTCAGCTGCCGTGGACAATGGGAAACTAGAGTTGTGGGGACCCCCATCCTGACCCCTACATTTCCTAGGATATGGCAGTCTGGTTCGGATGAGAGGAGCCTGGGAATGGTGGTCTGGGAGGGCTTCCTGGAGGAAGGGGTTTCTGAGCTGGGCTGGGAAAGGACAGCCGTGGGCACAGCTTGCCAAACCTGCACTGTGGCCCCGCATCTGGGTGACTGCCGACCTGGGCTGTGGCTGCACACCGACCCTGGCCTCTGCCCGGATGACCGGGCCGCCTGGCTGGCCCCTTCTGTGGACCTGCGCCCGTTCAGCCCGACTCGAGGTGCCACCGAGACTGTGAACCAGGAGTTCTGACGCACACGGGTCTGCTCGGAGACTCTCCTGTCCTGGGGCAGGTCCGACCCCCAGGGCCTTGCTGCTTTGACGGCCTGACTGGCCTTGCTTGTCCGCTCTTTGCGGTGACCGCCACCATCCCCCGCCCACCTGGCATCAGGACCAACATGACAGCACCTGATGGACCCCTCTGGGGATGTGGTGCCCGTCCGGGGTGAGGTCTTCCCGCCCACGACCGCGCTGCTTGCCCGGAGGCCTTAGGATTTCGTGATGTGGGTCTAAGGCGGTCACTGTGACGGCTGTTCCCAGGGACGCTGGCCCTTCCTCCCCGCGGCCACCACAGACGGGGCTCACTCTTCCGTCCGGTTCTCTAGAGGTCCCTCCCTCCCTCTCCCTGCCTCCCCCCTTCCCCTTCCTCTCTCCCCCTGCCCTCCCCCGTCTGTGGGAGCCCCCGTGGCTGTCCCTGTAAGGTGTGGTTCGCTGGCCCCGCAGACTTTCCCGGGTGTGGGCTCGGCGCAGGGAGGCCCGGCGGCTGCTGGCAGGCCGGCTCCACGGGGCGGCCTCGGGCTGGCAGGGTGTGCGTGTCCTTGGGTTTGGGGGTGACCTTCCAGTCCTACGTGAAGGTGTTGACTTCTGTTAGCTGTTTCTTGTGTCCATGGAGGTGGTGGTGAGGCAGTGTCCGTGTGGGTCTGCTGGCCGTCCCGTCGCAGGGCTGTGCTCCTACATTGTGCTTTTCTCCGTAGAACGTGCCGTGCTTGCCGTCAACAAGCAGATGCTGAGAGCGCCGGGCTTCGGGCGGCGGCTCCGCTCTCTCTCAGGGTCCTTGGGTCCCAGGGACCCACGGAAGCTGCCACAGGTATGGCCTGGCCTGAGCCCCCGGGGGCTGCAGCGTCCTGGACTAGGCGGGAAGCTCCTGTGTCTGAGCACCGTGCCCCCCGCCACCGTCCTAGAGGCAGATGTCCCCAAAGCCTGCTCTGATGGGCCCTGGTGCTGGCCAGGGAGTGGGTCTGTCTCCCCAGCAGCAGAGGGTGCCCCGAGCTTCTCGCCAGCCTGCACCTGCTGCCCAGGGAGGGGACGGTCCTTCCCAGCTGCCAGCCGGCTGGGGAGCTGCTGGTGGGGGGGAGCAGGGAACGCGGGAGGCTCTCTCCAGCTTGTCCCACAGCCCACCGAGCCCCGGCCTGGACCCCACAGAGCACGTCTGCCGTGCGAGTTGCTGGCGAGTCCCCTCCTCTCCACGTGTCCGAGGGGACCCGAGCTCCTCACCCGCCAGAAGCCAAAGCTTCGGGGACGGTGGCTGGCCTCCAGGGCTCCCTCCTGCTGGATGGAAGTGCTGCGGGGTGCAGGGGCCCAGAGAGAGACTGGGGCCTGGGACCGGGGCCCGTAAGCCCCTCGCCCCTGTGCGAGCGTCCTGGGGTGGCTGTAGCAAAGCTGTACAGCCCTGGGGCTCAAACAGCGTTGACCTCCCCGCCCTGGAGGCTGGAAGCCAGAGTTCAGGGGCCAGGACCCCCGGTGGGGTGCGGTGTCCTCAATGTGGAGGGAGCCCTCCGGCGTCTGTCCTTACAAGGATGTGGATCCACAGCTTCTGGCCCCGCTGTAGCAACCTTGTGTTGCCTCAGTCACCCCTTTGTGACCCTGTCTCCAAACAGAGTCCCATTTGGAGGCGCTGGGGTTGGGACTCCAACATGTAATCTGGGGGGGACAGAGTCTAGCTATCGGCCCCCGCCAAGTGGCTTTGGTCAATTACTCTGGTACCAGGGTCTCGCTCTGAGGCTTTACAGGGCTCTGATGACACCGAGTTTCCGTGTGGACGTGGGGGAGTGCAGGGGGCACCCTGCATCCAGCAGGCTGTGCGCGCCAAGGATCCTGGGCTCCGGTGGTGACTTGCCACATCTCGTGGGCTCAGGCAGGGTCCACAGGTGCCACTGGGGGGGTGGGACAGCCTGGGGAAGCCACCAGGTCCGGCCACTAGGGACCCTTGCAGACACGGCCTGCACCCCGATGTCAGTGGGTGTGTTCCCTGTGCTGGCCATGGAAACCAGGCCACGGGGGGCTACGCCCGCGGCAGCCCTGTCCTGGGGGGCGGGGGCGGGCCTCCCCTGCTGTGTGCGGGCCTCCACGCTCCTCTTGTTGGCCGGGAGCAGCTCCCTCCCTGACACGGATGGATTCTCGCATTCAGAGCTCAGAGTTGATGTTATGGCCTGGGGGATGCCCAGAGCTGCTGGGGTGGGGGGCAGCTGAGGGCTCCGCTGTCATCCCAACAGCTCCCCTGTCCCACCTGCCCCTTCAGCACCCCAGCAGCCCCATCACACCCACTCCCCCAGCCCCCCAGCGGACCCCCCATTCTAGCGGCCCCCACTGGCCCTCTCTGCCAAGCCTGTGGTCACAGCATTTCTGGGGTGCGCGTGCCACCTGGTGGCCATTGTCTGAACTGCAGACAGAGTTCCCCAAGCTGAGGATGAGGGCTCAGCTTGGACTGGGGAGGGGAGAGGCGTGCGGACCGGGTCCTGCACCCCTTCCTCTGGGGCCCAGAGTGGGTGTGCCCGTGAATAGGTCCCCTACCCGGAGCAGAGAGCCTGCCCCTGCTGTGTCCCACCTTCCTTCTTCCCCTTGGAGGACGGAGGCCCCGTGCAGCCTCCCCGGTCCCCCCTCCTGTCCCTCCAGACGCCCTCTCCACATGGCAGCCTTCTTCGGTTCGGATGGGCAGTGCGTTCTAGAACAAATCTGACCATTCCCCAAGCTCTCTCGTAATGAACTTGACTTCTCCCTCTGGACCCCCGAGATGGTTCACATTTAGGCAGCCCTGTCCCCATAACTTTGTCCTCCCCTCCCCTCCCTCACTCTCTCCCTCCGCTCCCGTGCACTGTTTGCTGACCCTCGGATGGTCCCGGCTGCCTCTGGGCCTTTGCACGCACTGTGTTCTCGGCTTGCTGTTTCGTTGACATGTCGCACGACTGGCTTCTTGTCTGGTTCCGGATCTCAGAGTGGCCGTCACTGCTTCTGAACCTGCCTTCTGGGGGCTCCCCGGTCCTCCATTGCAGGACACCTGCTCTTTCCCAGTTCGGGCCCGTGGTGGGTGGGGGGGGAGCTCTGTGGGTGGGTTTCTAGCTTTCCATCATTTGTACTCTCTGAGGGAGGCGCCCAGCAACTGCACGGACCTCATGTGCCCAGAATGACACTTCCAGGATTTGGGCTTCCGGCCTTTGAGTCCCTGTGTCCAGACCTGCCCCCACAGGATACCCCAAGGCCTCAGCTCTTCCTCCTTCTCCGTAAATTAGAGGGGGTGGTCAGGATGGCCATAGACTTAGTGCTCCGGTGGCCTTGCTGGGTTTCCAAGGACTCCCCGGCCCCATGGCTGTGTGGGGCCGGATCTCCAGGGGGGCCTGAGCTGGCTGGGTCCGGCTGCCACTGGGGAATCATGGCCGGTGGAGGGCAGCGGGCACTGGGGAGACAGGGGCATGGGAGGAGACCGCCCCAGTCCAGCCCCCAAGGGCACATGTGCATCGTGTCCTGTGGTGGGTTCCAGGAAGGAAGCGCAAAGTGAAGAGGGCCCAGAGTGGGCTGTGTCTGCAGAGATGCTCAGGCTTCTCCGTGGAGGGGTGACCGGCAGGGAGGCGGGCAAGGCCCAAGGTGGCGGGGACAGGAAGGGACCCTTCCACAGCTCGCAGCCTCCAGGGTGGATGGGGCGGCACAGGGCCCCTGGGGAAGTCAGGGGGTCCCCTGGGGATGTGTCAGATCCCGGGCAGAGGGAGACCCCCCGCGGGCAGGGGGCGCGGGCAGCCGTGGGCGCGGGCAGCCGTGGGCGCGGGCGGGCACGGGGCGGCGCTGCCGGCCACCAGGTGGCGCTGCTGCCCGCGGAATGCGGGTGTCCCTGGCCAGGGGCCCAGAGCGCGAGGGGAGCCAGACCGCAGCGGGGAGCCCGGGAGGGGCCGAGCGTGGGCTGCGAGCGAGGGGCTCCGAGAGCAGCCTGATGTGTAAATGGTGGAAAAAAGTCGCTGCAAACCGTGCTTTCCCCGAGAGCCCGCGTTTCCGCCCTGCGTTCCCCGTGCTCGGCCTGGCGGGGCCTCCAGCCATTCCCGGCCGGAGCCAGGCAGCCCCGCGGCCTCCCAGGGATTAAGTGTTCTGCCCAAGGGCGGACTCGTGCCTGCAAAAGCCATTTTGGGAGGCCGCTCCCCTCCGCTGCGGGTCCAGCTCTGCACGGCCCCACGTGGGGCCTGGGGCTGGCTGGGGGCTTCCCCGGCCCAGGGCGCCCCCGCCGCGGGGCACTGAGTACCTGTGGCCCGCGGGGGCGTGCGGGGGGCGCGTGTGCCCTGCGTGTCTGCTTGTGCGAGTGTCCCCGCGGCCACGTGCGAGCTTCCCGCCTGCGACCCGAGGGCGGGCCCGGGGCGGGTGGTGGGGACACGGCAGGCCCAGACGAGGGCCCCGGGCGGTCCCTCCCTGGCGGTTTGTGGAGCCGCGCACAGAGGGGCTCGCGAAGGTTCGGCACAAGCCCGCGGATCCCGTGCCTGCTGGTGCTGAGCGACCCAGGGAATTGTCCCGCCATGCTGTGGTTAAAAACCCCGGGAGCCGCGGCCCAGAGGCCTGGGGGATGAGGTCATCGCTCGCGGCTTCCTCTCTCGCTGCCGCCGCTGAGGCTCCCTCAGCCCCACCGTGGTGACCGGGCCCTCCTGCCAGCTGGCTGCCCCCCCCCCCCGGGGCTCCTGCTTCCCCGAGACCCTCCCGCCCTGCGGCCTTGGTGTCCCAGCAGCACCAGGACACTCCCCGCCCCAGGACTCTGGACCCTTTGACAGCCCTTGATGGGTCCCCATTTCCTGGAACAAGGTCCAGGCGCTGTCCCCAGCCCTCCTGGCCCCCGGCCCCCCTGACCCCCAGTCCCCCCAGTGCACCCCAGCTCCAGCCCTGCAGACCCACATGTTGGCAGCCTCAGCCCTCCCCACCCTTCCCCTGCTGGCCGGGATGGCAGGGCTGACTTCTGGGCTGGTGGAGGCCATGGTGGGAGGCTGTTGTGCGCCCACCCTCTGTGGTGACCTTCTCTCGCATGGAGCCCAAGTTGCTTGTGGCCGTGGTGTTGCACTGACTAGCCCCGAGGTCTTCTTTTCTCAGGGGCTGCCTCCCACCCAGAGCGCTCTCCCCGCTCCTCCCCCCGCCTCCTCTCCCTGCTTTGGAACCTTGAGTTCCTTTGTGTCTGTCCCCGGCACATGGGAGCTGCCCAGGAAAGCTGGGGTCCCGCCACCGGGCTCCGCTCTGATGTCCCACCGTAGAATGGGGGCCACCCCCGCCCTGGCTAGGATGTCCCCTGCACTCATTCAGCTAGCAGACCTTTATTAAGCACCTACTATGTGGCGGTGGAAGGTGTGCAGAGAGACGTGGCCCTCCGGGGCAGGACAGGGGCTTCGCGTCTGCAGCCTGCAGGGCCCTGCCTGAGGGGGGGGCCCCCCAGTGTGGGGAGACAGCGGCACGCACCCCCTGTACATCTGCCAGCTTCTGTACTCGCGTTCTGCTAGGGCCACAGCTGGGCATTTGGATTGTCCCTCTGCTGGGGGGCTCTTGGCTGACCCCGGGTGACCGAACCCCCATGGGCCGGCCAGAGCCTTATTGCTCTCGATGAAGACTCTGAACGGAGCTGAAAGCCTCAAGCGGCTGGAACCCGCATGCTGGGTGTTTCCGTGCCCATAAGAGGGAGGGGGGCCGGGGTTCTCTTCAAAGGGTTCTGGCCAGCGGGTGGGGGGGGGCGGCAGCGCAGTCTGCAGCCAGGGGGTCTGGGGTCCCCGCAGCACAGCTTTGGTACAGAGCACCCCCCCCCCCCAGTGCCGACCCCGGGTGATGGGGGAAGGGAGGCCACCGCTGGACGGGGTGGGGACAGGAGGCCAGGAGGGCCCAGGGCCTGGGAGGAGGGCCCTGGATGGTGTCAGGGGGGCTGCTTTGGGGCCATCTCCCCTGTGCTGGGGCGTGGGGGAGGCCCCAGCTGCTCCCCCTCGGTCTGGGTCAGGCCATAGCGCCCCATATGTGTCTGTGAACCATCTTAGGGGCCTCTTACCAGGCTTGGAAACTGCTGTTCTCAAGAGACCTTGGCCAGCACGTCAGAGCCCCAGGCCAGTGGGGGGCCCCAAGAACGAGACCCCCTCCCACTGGTGACAGCACCAGCCTGAGCCACCCAAGACCCCCAAAGTGGGAGCCCCATGCTTAACACCTGCTCACTGGGCTTCACCCCCCGCCCCTCACCCCACCGTCTGACCACTGTCCACACTCGGGGCTCACTGCCCACCCCAGGGCGGCACGTGGTTTCCTCATCAGGTGCGGTTGTCATGGGTTTTGACCTTCCTGACCGAGATGCCCTGGCCATTCCTTCGTGGCCTCTCTCCTGGGCTTTGGGGGGCCAGTGCCGCTGTGCCTGCTTTAGAAAGGGGCCTGCGCCCTGGCCCCCAAGGGCATCTGAGCAGGAAGAAGCCAAGGGATGGAGGCTGCGGGGCCCCAGGGTAGTGGCTGGGGCTGTCCCCACCAGCTGGGGACACAGTTTCCGCCCCACCTGGGACCCCGTGCTTGGGGAGGGCTCCAGGGTTCGGACTGGCTGCGTTCCTGGCCTGGAGGCAGCTGCTACTGAGGGGACAGCTGACATTCCTTCATGCGGGGGTCTGTGCTGTGCCGGGAGCTGTGACAGCAGGAGTCCTTGCTGTAACCGGGACCTTCCGCCCGCACACCAGGGCCTTGTGTGTGCACGGTCCTGCACTGGCTCGTCTCCTGGAACAAAGACATCCTCTGTGAGGCCCATGGCCAGGCCCGTTATCTGTCTCCAGAACTATCCTATCGATCAAGTCTGCTGGGGACGAAGTGGGGGGCTTGGGCGGGGGTCATGGAAATGGCCCCAAATATCTGAAACTTCCCTGAGACACACCCCACGTCCCCCACAGATGCCGTTTGGAGGGAAAGGGGAGGTGGCCCTCAGCGAGTGTGCCTCTGCTGGCGCGTCTCTGGGGCCCGGGGGCGACTCCACGGGGGCCCCGAGAGCGGCTGGGCCCGGCCAGCACCGGCGTCTCCTGCCCTAGGAGTCGCCAGCGTCTGGGCCTGACGGCGGCGTCCGCACAGCACTTCCTGTTTTCCGGCTGGAAACCCCTGTGATGCGAGCCTTGCGCCGGCGTCTTCACTGGGGGCCCCATGACAGCCCTGGCCGGCACCCCCGACCCTCTGCACGGGGCTCCGCCGGCCCGTGTGACCCTGCTCCCCGGGGGGGGCCATCTGCCCCATCCACAGGCCCCCGAGGACCAAAACGACCGGCCTGCCTGTCGGGGAGCAGGAGCGCTGGGGCGGGAAGAGCCAGGGAGCCGGAACAGCCCAGCTGCGGGATCGGTGGGGCCCACGGCCTGTCCCGGCACCCAGGGTCCGTGCATGTGTGTGGTTTCTGGGCTTTTCTCCCCAAAGTGGCCAGGTGTCTGGGAGGCATCCTCTTCCCCACCGTCCCTCACTATCTTTTCTTTTCTCCTTTTGGAAATTGTGACAATTTAGCTCTAGGTTGGTAACTAGACACACAGCCGCCCCGGGTAGGGGTGCAGGGGGTGGGGGGACACGTGGGCGCCCCAGGCTCTGAGCAGGCAGGGGTTCGGCTCAGCCTCCAGTGTTGGCAGGAAGGGAGTCCCTCCTGCAGGCCTAGAAAGTGACGCCCGTGAGAGGGGGGCGTGCACCTGCCCCTGGGACACCCATCCCCCTGTCCCCCCGGGGGAGGGTCCCCTCAGGCACAGCACTCAGGGTCTGCAGGGAAGGTCTGAGCCCAGGGCGGGGGGCAGCGGGGAGACCTAGGCTTCCTGGTGCTCCCAGGCCGGCCCCTGTGTCTTCCCTCCTGCCTGCCCCGCCAAAACCTGTTGTCAACGTCTCCCCGAAGCCCAGGACAAAAGTCAGACGCCGGGGTGGGGGCCCCTTGCTGTGGGCCCTGCAGGCTCCTCCGTTCGGGACTAAGCGGGATTAGAGTGTGCCGTCCGTGGGACAGGTGTTTCCTTTATGCTCTGCCTGAGGGCTGCAAAGACACTCGTCATTAAGTGCCACATTCAGTGGGGGTCCCGGGCGCGGGGTAGCTGGAGGGCCGGGTTTTGTGAGGGCCTTGTTCTCACATCTGACCCTGGCCAGCTGGAGAGCCTTGTTTTAAGCGCGGGGTAGCAGCTGACATAACAGAGAGGGGACCGGGCTGAGCAGGCAGTGTGTCGCCGGGCGCAGGCGGGGCCTGGCACTGGCGCTGGGTGGGGGGCTCCCGGGGGGCTGCCCTGGGGAAGTCGTCAGGGGTAATAGGATGAGCCCGGAGAGGCCTCGTGGCTGTGGGGCACGGCGTGGCGGTGTCTGCCAGCTGTCGCCGCCCGGACGTGCACGGGCCGCCGGGGTGGCTGCTCGCCGGGCGGGGGCCACAGGCCCGTGCAGGTGTCCGAGTCACCGCCCCGGGGTACGGCATTCAGACGGGGTATAATCATGTTCTCTGCCTCTCGGGGTCACGCAGAATGAAAACCAGAGCCCCGGCTGTGCGGCTGCTGAAGCGCGTCATTGTGTGACTTCACGGGCAGGAAGAAGGGGGCTCGGGGCAGCTTTGCGGGGTCGCGAGCTGCGTCCGCGCTCCCGGCCCCCTCCCCCGGCCCCTGCCGCACTCAGCTGACCTCAGGGCTGGGGCGCGATCCCTCGCTGCCGTTTTCTGCTTTCTGGTTGTAAGATCGAGGGCTGGTGGGGCAGACTGGGGTGAGCGAGTGGAAGGGGGGCTGTTGGGGACCCCCAGGGTTGCTGCCGGCCCTTTTTAAGAACAGGGTGGAAATGGCTTTCACCAGGGGCCAGCCCAGTGTGCCACCTGTCTGCTCCTTCTGCACCCTTGGGCGTGAGGGCACCCGTAGCTCGGAGGAGGCCTGAGAAGCCCATGGAGCGTCTTCAGGCTCATGGGAATTGGGGGTGATGCTGCCCTTCCCGGTCTGTGGCTGCCGGCCCCTGGGAAGGCGAGTCCCAGGCCCCCCGCGCTGCTGGCTGCAGGGCGCAGGCCCCCCGTCTGAGGCCCCTGGTGAGAGGCGCCACGATGGCTTTCGGGTGGACCTGACCACCGCTGGGCGGAGAAAAGCGCCTCGTGCCGAAAGCCGAGCTGGGGCGCCCACGGCCAGAGGCTTCTCCCAGCTCGGTCGAGGTCGAGGAGCGGACCAGGAAGCCGGGCCGGTGCGGGCACACGCCGGCACTCACGGGTGCGCCGAGGTGCGCACACACGTACGGGCACGCATGTGGAGGCCCCGGCGTGGACGCTCACGTGGCCCGTTCGCCCAGGCCCTCCACGTGTCCGCACGCACACGTGCACACTCAGCCGGGGCGCTTCGGCTGGCGGGGAGCGGGACCCCCTCGGGGCCGCGTCCCGCTTGCACATTTAACCCAGAAACTGTGGCGCGGAAGCCTCGAGGAGGACCAGGTGTGTGTGCGGAGGCGCAGCTGCCCCGTTCCTGGCGGGCGGCGATCTGGTCGGTTTCCGAGCACGATGGGCTGAGAATAATCTGTGCGTTCAGAGCAGGGTTCGCCGGGGAGGCCTGGGGGAGGGCGGGCGTCTCCGCTTCGTTTTCAGCTTCTCGAGCTGTCCCGGAGCCTCTTCTGGGGGCGCCCTCTGCGCCCGGCCGGGGAGGGTCGGGCTCGAGCACCGCAGTCCTCGGGTGCCGCGGTCCTCGGGTGTGGGGCCCGGGCTGGGGTCTGCACGTTACTCATTTCTCAGCGTCGCCCACCCTGTGAGGTCCCTGCACCCAGCATTTGCTGGAAAGCCTGGGCTGTACCACCATCCCCATGACCTCGCTATTTCCAGGGAGCTGGGGAGCTCGGGGCTGGGGAGCCGGGCTCAGTCCCGCTGTGGGATCCTCTGAACTTTCCCCGAGACGTCCCCTGCTCACTTGGGGTCTTTGTCTTCATCTTGGGTTCAAGATGACGTCCTTTTAAATGAGGACATCTGCTAGGTGACTCGGTAGCTCTGGGACATGAGGAAATGCCTCTCATTCTCAGGGCTCCTAAGAATTTCTAGCTTCTCCCCAGTGTTCAGAGGCCCCCGTCTTAAGACTCCATTATTGGCTCCTGGGTAGACGGACAGCGAGGGGGCACCCCCCTTGAGAAAGGGTGGCACCGGGGCAGCTGGCCTCCCTGGTCTGGGAGAGGCTTGCTCCTGGGCGTGGCTCTTTAAGACCCCAGACCTGGGCCCCGCCAGGGAGCCTAAAGGGGGCGGTCGGGGTGGAGACTGCCCAGGGGGCCCACACATGTTACTGACCTTCCCTGGGCCTCAGATCCCTCATGTGGGAAAGTTGGGTGATGTTGGTGGCTCTGATACCTGGGGCCGTGGGCATTCTCCGTCCAGCGGGCCAAAGGCACGGCAGCGGACGTGGTGCGCAGCGGCCTCCTCGTCCGGGCAGGTGTCCAGGGGAGGGGTGCTAGGGGTGCCAGGGAGGGGGACGGGAGGGCGTCTGTACCAGCACAGGTGCCCTGGTCGCAAGGCAGCGACCCGCGGCCACGCAGGTCCCTGGACCCACACGAGAGGCCTTGCCCGATTATCTCTGCGGCTCTTACCACGGACCAGCCGTAGTGAGGAGTGATCAGGAGCGAGAGGAACCATATTTCGAGTGTGCGGTTCGGTGGGTTTTGACCTGTGCAGATGCCTTGAGACCGTTCGGGCAGCAGACCCCGCCATCACCCCCGGAACGTCCCCGTGAGCGCGGGGTAACCTGCTCCCACCCGGGGGCCGCCTGCTGACGGGCGCTGACGCAGGTCCGCACAGACCGGCTCGTGTTTTCTGGAGTTTTCTGCCGCCGTCCCGCCTGGTTCCTTTCACCCGCCGCCGTCCTTCTGAGGCTCGTCCCGGCGGTCGTGGGTGCGCGGGGGCCCCTACCTCGCCACCGCTGGGTGGACTCCTACTTCCTTTTTCTTGGGTGAACACCCGGGAATAGGCTGGCCATGCAGCGTGGTGGGTGTTTACCTGTGGGGACGCAGGCGGTTCTGTGCTCCTGCCACCGCCGTGGCCCCCGTGTGCCTGGTGTGCTTGGTCTCCTGGTTTGACCCGCGTGCGTGGGTCGTGCTGTCTCGTGTTTCAGCCTCGGTCCTCCAGTGACGGATGGAGCCGGGAACCCGCTCGCGCGCTCCACGGTCCTTCCTGGAACTCGAAGGGGAGGTAGCTTCTCCGATCTTCCGTTGAAAAATCGAGTTGTCTTATTGTTACATCGTAAAAAGCTCTTTACATATTGTAGATACGTGGATGTCTGTTCACAAATATTTCTCCCCTGTCTGTGGTTGCCCTTCTCGTTCCTGGAACCGTGTCTTTTAAAGACTAAGTGTTCTCCATTTTCACGATGTCCAGTGTATTGCTTTTTTCTTTTTTATCTGCTTTCCACGTCTAAGAAATCTTTCCCAAACACGTGATTGCTAAGATTTTCTTCTGGTATTTCCCGTGCTTGCGTTGAGCTCCACGAGTTAACGTTTTCAGCCGTGTCAGTTATGGGTTGAGGTTCATGATTTGATATGTGAGTGTTCAGTCGCTCCAGTGCCACTTGTTGAAAAGAGTGTCCTTGCCCCAGGGAACCACATGGACGCCTTTTGTAAAAGTCAGCTTCTGAGAACATGGGCCTGTTTTGGACCGTCTGTTGGGGTGCCCTGACCCGCTCATCTGTCTGTGCTTCGTTAACTTAAGAGAAGGCTTGCAATGAGCTAAGATAACCGGCCAGCTTTGTTCCTCTCCTTCCCATTGCTGTTCATCCTACTCTCTTCGCGCGTCTGTAGACGTTGTAGAAGCTGCTGGTCGGCTTTTTACAAGAAGCTTGGTGGGATTTGGTTTGGGATAGCACCAAACCCTGAGACCAGCAGGGGAGGATTGATGTGCCCAGATCGAATCTTCTGGACCATAGGCATTGCACACATTTATCAAGACCCTACATTTCCATCCAGATGTTTCGTAGTTTCCAGGACAAAGGTCCTGCACATCTTTTGTTGGACGCCTAAGTGTTTCCTGTGGTTTGTGCTGTGGCCAGTAGCATTTCTTTCCTGTGTTTGGTTTCTGGTTGTTCATTGCCGGTGTTCAGAGCCATCATTCCAGTATCTTGTGTCTCGAAACTTTCCCAACTCTGTTCTTACTTCTAGCAGCTTTTTTTGGTGGATTCCGTGGATTTTTTTCTTTTTTTTACATTGACAATCCCATCTTCAAATAAAGGTCATTGCATCTCTTCCTTTCCAGTCTGGACGCCCGCTTGTGTCTCTTGTCTGACTGCACTGGCTGCTGGTGAATCACGTTGATGGATCTTCAGATGTTGAACGAAGCTCGTGTTGCTAGATAAACCCTACTTCCTTCGTGTTGTCTTACTCTTTCTATACACTTTTGGGTTTCTTCATTTGTTAAAATTTTGCTAAGGAGGTTTGCATCTCAGTTCATGAGGGATATTTTCTAGGTTTTCTGATAATGTTTTGGACTTGGTACCAGGTACTGAGCTGTGTTCTCTCTTCATACAGAGAAGAATTTCTGCAGAATCAGTCTTATTTCTTCTTTATGCATACGGTGGAACCCATCAGGAAAGCCATCTGAGCCTGGGCTTCCCTTTGTCAGATGGTTGTTAGCTAGATGTTAAGTGTCCTTAATAAAATATTCAGGTTACCTGTTTCTTCCTGAGTGAGCCTTGGTATTCTGCGTGCTTAAAGGACTTTGTTCACATCATGCCAGGTGTTAACATCTGTGGGACATGTAGTGATGTCTCCTCTCTCACTCCCGATGTTGGTAATATGTGCTTTTTTTTTTTTTTTTTTTTTGGTGATCAGTCTGGCTACGTGTTCAGTGATTTTACTGATCTCAAAGAACCAACTTTTGAATGGGGTTTAAGTGTTTCTTTTTTGTGATTTCATTGGTTTCTGTACGGATTATTCTCTTTTTTATGCTTAGCTAGTTTACTTGGCTGCCCTTTTTCTTGTTTTTGAGATGGAAGCTGAGGACACTGGCTAGAAGTCCCTCTAATATGGGGACTTGGGGGTACGCCTTCCCCCTAAAGACTGCATTCGTACCCCACAGATCTTGATGCATTACGTTAGTTTCAGGCCACTCGAAGTATCTTCTGCTTTTCTTTCTGTTTTCTTCTTTGATGCCTGGGTTATCTAAGAGCGGATTCCTTCCCAAACATTTGAAGATTTTCGAGATACTTTTCTGATATTGATGTCTACTTTAATTCATTGGTGGTCAGAGAAAATGCTTAATATGATTTGATTCTTTTTAAATACATGAAGACTTGTTTGATGACCCAGCATATAGTTTGTGTTGGTGGACCTTGCACCAGGCACGGGGGAAATAGTGTGTACCCTGCTATTGGGAGGACTGTCCCGTCAACCTTGATGAGGTGGCTGCAGTCAGCAAGAGGGGCCTGCTGCATCCTCCCTGGTATCCTGGCTGCTCGTTGTGCTGATGCCCATGGGCTCCGAGACCTCCAGCTCCAATGGTGAGGCTCCCTGTGTGTTCTTCCAGGGCAGGTCACCCTTGCATAGTGCAATTGGAGGCTCTGCTATTGGTGTGTCAATATTTAGGACCGTTATGTCCCATGATGGACGGGCCCCCTTATCATTATGAAGCTACCTTCTTTATTCCCCATCACATTCTTTGCTCTGGAATCTACCTTGTTTGTGATACTAGCGTGACCCCTCCGCTTTCTTTTCCTTAATGTTCCCCTAGTGTATCTTTTTCATTTATTTTGCCTTTAACCTATACGTGTCTTCCCGTGTGAAGGGTATGCGGGGTCTTACTCGGTCCAGATGCTCTTCTCTGCATGGGTCAGAGATCAGCTCATTTGCACTGATTAGTGTGACGTGTATCCTTGGTCTCCACTCCGTCGTGGTCTTTCAGAACTGGGTTGCATTTTGTCACAGCTGCCGTGTTCTCGTTTTCCCTGCAGGACGTGCGGGCCTTCTTTGGTCCACGGAAACCCTCCGGTATTCGGGAAGGCTCGCACTCCTGTTCTAACGGCTGCGTCTGCGCTCGCACCTGTCATGTTTCCCGGCCTTGTTTTCTCATGTTAACCCATCACAGTCCGGCGTGCTGACCCTCATCCACCCCCCGGGACGTCCACCAGCTCCCCAAACACGTGCAACACACATCTGGTTTCAGACCCCGAAGCCTGGGCGGACTGCTGGGTGCCCAGCGGGGAGACCGTGAGGTGATGTGGTTTCCGTCCTGAGTAGAGGGGTTGCGGGGGCCTTGCTGAGCAGCGTGGCTCCAGGTGAAAGGGAAGGACTGAGTTGTGCCGATATTTCCATCGGGGCGTTCCCGGCAGAGGGGACAGCGCATGGGTCTGGCCCCAGCCTGGCTGGCCCTTCTTGTGCCTCAGCTGGATAGGGCGTCGGTCCCCTTCCTGTGCCCCCTGAGGGGAGTCTTTGTATCCCGCTACAGGGTGCCAGAGGGCCCGGAGCTTGTGGGCTCCCCATGTGTAACTGTGGGCTTCCTGGGGACAACAAGACCTGCTGAGACACGTGGACACGAGTGGGCAGGGTGTGTGCCAGGATGCCTCTTTAGCATTCATTTTGTAAAACTGGTAGACTCTTTTCCCCAAGGTTTTTAAGCTTACAGAAAAGTTGTGCAGAAAGTACAGGGGTCCGGGATACCTGTGCCCCACCCCGTGTCCCCCGCCACGGCCATCGCGTGTTAGCACAGGGCGGTTGTCACAATCCGTGAACCAATGTCACTCTGTTACTGAGCGCTCATGTCCACAGTTGACATTGGGGTCACTCTTGGTGCCCTTTCTGTGGGTGTCGACCCACGTGGAAGGGCGTGTCCTGTCACATACAGGAGTGTCACTGCCCCGAAGGCCCTCTGTGCCCCATCCGTGCCTCCCTCCCCGCCCTGAGCCCCTGCAAGCCCCGGGTCCTCGGAAGCAGACCGCGCCGGCCGTGGGGCTCAGCCCCAGGTTATGGTGCTCGACACCCTCGCTGCTCCCGGCATCTCCACACACAGCCGGGCTCCCGCCCTGTGGGCAAGCTGGGCTGGGCAGGCTGGGGCCGCCATCTCACTCCACCATGGGCACGTGCAGAAGTGGGGCCCTGGGCCTACGCCTCGGCCTCGTGGGCGGGTTGAGCCCTGACAGTCGGCGGCCCCGAGCCAGCCCGCTCTTCTGCTCCTCTGTCTCCCATAAGCCTTGGCACTCCTTGGCCATGACCTGGGCTGTGCTCTGAGCGTCTCCGGAGCGAGGGCACCGCCCCCACGACCTCCAGCGGACAGGTCTGGGTTTGGCTGTGTTGGGATGAGAGGTCAGGCTCTCCAACCTGGGGCCACGGGGCTCGGTCCCGGCAGTTGTGTGCCCGAGAGGCCCCGGGCCCGTGTGTGCCCTGTCGCATCTGGGCACGGGCTTCCCTTCAGCCCTTATCCAGAGCGTCCTGGCTGCCCGCCTGGCTCTCTCCTGCAGCCAGGCCTCACCGGCACCCACGGCACGGCGGTCGGGACAGACGTCCTCCCAGAGTATACGAGATCTAGTTCCCTCCTAGAACTCTCCAGAAACTTCCCACAGCCATGAAGGGACGCCCACACCCCTCCCTGTGACCCACAGAGCCCCTGGAGGCAGGGTCCCTGCTGGCTCTGCCGGCCCCGCCTCGCAGACTTGGCCTCCCCAACGTCCGCCTGCACCGGGCGCCACCCTCCCCACCCTCAAGCTGCAGCTCACGAGTCACCTCCTCTGGGAGGCCTGCCCTCCACCGCCCGTCACCCCCACGCACTCGCCGGCAGTGGGGTCCCCCGACGGTGAGCCTTTTCTGTCCCCAGCCTGGGGTCTCTGCAGGGGAAGAGCCCCCCATCCTGTGGCTGGCCTTCTTCCGTGTGGGGTACCCCAATGGTCACCCCGCCGCCCCCACGTCAGGTCGCCCGAGGGATTAAGTGAAGCAGTGTGGGTGGAAGACAGAAGAAGCCAACATACTTTGGAGGTCACAGAAAGCTCTGAACTCTGCAAATTCCCTACTGAGCAGCGCTGAGTGTGCACGTGGGGCGAGGTGGGGGGCTGGGGAGCCTCCTGGAGGGAGCAGGCAGCCGGGGACGTACCTCCCAAGGTCAGAGTGCCGGGATGGGGACCCGAGCCAGCGTGTGAGCCCAGGTCCCCCGAAGGCGTTGGGATGTGGGCTGTGAGTCTGGGGCTGGTGGAGCGAGCTTTCCGGGTGGGGGACGGCTCACGAGCTGCTGCAGGGAGCCCAAAGGGCCCCCCTCGGCCTCAGGGTGGGCTGTGGGTGGCCCCGGGCTCAGCCCAGGATGGGATTGCAAATAGGGTTGGGGTCTCAGGTGTGAGGTTTGGACAAAATCTGGTCGTGGGGCTTTGTGGGTGCCTCTTTCCCATGTCTCTTGTGTACCCAGCCCGGCTGTGGACGTGAGCCTGATCGACGGTGAGGCGCCCTTGGGAGCACTCCATGGAGTGTGACATGGTGGAGGCACGTGGTCGCCAAGACGTGAAGGGACAGCATGCTGCACTCAGTCCCCAGGGAAGACACTGAGGAGGACAGTGGGGGTGCGGGGACCCCGGGGGGAGGAGTGAGCAGGGCCCGCAGCCCGAGCCCCGGATGGCAGCAGCTGGTGGGTCTGCCGAAGGCCAGGCATCTACTCTGGGCAGCTGGGGAGCCAATCTCAGACTCGGGCTATTTTTTAAAAAAAAATCTCCCGAAACCAACTCTTTGGTTTAGCGCATCTCTCCCTTTACTGGTGACCCATCCCCGACAAAAGGCTCGGTCTGCTCGTATGTCTCTCAGGCGGGCTGCGTCATTCGTCCCATTTCTCCTCGTTCTCCACTCGGCTTATGGGGCACCAACTTCCCAGCAGTGAACCCGCCTGTCCCTGGGTGTCCGGGTCAGTGGGTCGCGGCACATGGCCGTGATTCCCCGGCCACGGCTGCGGTCACCGTCTAGAACGTTCCCATCACCCCCGAAAGTGCCTTTGTGCCCCAGCACCTGGTAATCAGGGATGTTTCCTGTCCCCACGGTCTTGCCTTTTCCAGGACGTCATACGAAAGGCATCTTGCCGCACAGAGCCGTTGTGTCTGGCTTCTCTCAGACGCAGAGCACACTTGAGCTTCATCCCTGCTCTGGCCTGTGCTCACTACGTGTTTCCTTTTAATTGGAAGGGATAAAACGTACCACAGTTTGTTTATCTACTCACAGGCTGATGGACACTTGAGCTCTTTCCAGTTTTCGGCTGTTATGATTAAAGGCGCCCTGATTATTGCACACAGGTTTCGAGGAGCCCTGTGCCTCCATTCCCCTCGGGTAGACCCCTTGGCACGCTGGACGCCCGCTGACCTCGCTAAGGGACCGCGGGCTCTTCCCGCTAAGGTCCTGGTGTTCCGGGGGGTCCTCCACACTCGAAACTGCCCGGACCGCCCCCTTGTAGCGGACCCCGCGGTTCCCATGGCATTTCCCCCAGGGACACCCCGGACCTCGGCCACGCGCGCACGCGGTCTGACCAAGGGTGTGTCTGCCCGCCCGCCGTGGTCATCGGGTCCTTCATCTCACCCTGAGTTATAGGACCGGTTCCTGTAATCGAGGTGTGAGTCTGGACTTCAGATCTGGACAGTCACATAGGCCAACCCCCCCCCGCCCCCCGCCGCCCCCGATCTGTGGCTTCCCTTTCCTCCTAGCACTGTCTTTCTGAAGAGCTGAAGTTTTTAATTTTGAGCAAGTGCAATTTTCCAGGGTTTGTTGTTTATTTATTTTTTCCTTTCAAGGTTCATGTTTTTTGTATTCTGTCTAAGAAATATTTGCCTAATCCAAGGTCACAAAGACTTTCCTCCTACATTTCTGTAGAAATTTTCTAGATTTACGTTCTGTGTTTATATCTGTGATTCATTTCAGGTTTAATTTTATGCGCAGTGACAGGTATTAAATCTTTCCTGCGTGTGGTTATCCGATGGTTCCTGCGCCGTTTTCCCATCGAATTACTTTGACACCTTTGATGAAAGTCAGCTGACCGTGTGCGTGGGTCTGCTTCTGGACTTTCTAATCTGTCCTGCCACTACCACACTGTCTTGATTAATGTGACTTTCATAGCAAGCCTTGAAATCAGGCCGTGTTAATCCCTCAATCTTGCTCATTTTCAGAAGGATGTCGGCACTCCCAGCCCTCTGCGTTTCCACCGAAAGCTCGGAGTCTGTTGTTTTCGGTCGGTTTGGTGGAAATTAACAAAACCCCCGCCTGAATGTTGGTCAGCCCAGGGCCCACCGCACGCTTCAGCGGGGTGCGTGTCTCTGGATCGTTCAGCTTTTCTGCTTTCTGAACACGGTGGGCCTCTGGGCCTGCTCAGATGCTTTGCGCCTCGCCCGTGTTGTCCGGCTCCGAGGGCACCGATCTCTCACGTCACGTCTGTGGTTCGTTGCTGTTCCGCGTTTCTGACACCGAAACGTGACGGTTTTCTCAATTTTGCTTTTGGACTGTTTGTTGCTAGCACGTCGACCCTGTATCCTGTGGCTTTGCTAACCTTATTAGTTCCGGAAGCTTTGCGGGGGGGGTAGATTTTTTAGGATTTTCTATGGAGATGATCGTGTTGTCCCAAACAAAGTCAGTTTTGTGGGTTGTTTTCTTTTTCCCCTTTCAACCTCCATGCTTTTCTCCCTTGTTCTTGCCCGATGCCCGGGCTCCCGCCGCGACAGTCAGTCCCTAGGAGAGAGCAGCCCCTCGTCGGGTGCCTGGCCCGGGGCACGGCTAGCCCCTCGCGGAGACGGGCGACGCGGGCCGTGGGACTGACGGGCGCCCTGCCGCAGCCCGGGACGCCCCCTCCTTGCGTCTGTGCCGGGGAGAGCGGCTCTCGGGCCGGCTGCCGCGTTTCATCCGACGCTTGTTCTGTGTCCCTGAGAACGTCGCCCGCGGCCTCCTTTCTGCTCCCCCGGCGCGGTGAGCGAACCGACCCCGGGTTCTCGGGACAGAGGCCACTTGGTGGTTTTTCTGGCTTTTCTGAAACACACATTGCTTCGTTGGATTTGCTCAAACGCAGGGTCGAGTTTTCGCGTCTGCGTCACGCGGGCATGGGCTGTGGCTGGTTTGCTCCGGCGTCGCTCTCGGCGCCGGTGGCCGCAGGGGCGGGTCCCGCCTCCTCCGGACGACTTAGGAGCAGCTGCCGTCGGCTTCGGTGTCTCAGAGCAAGGCCGCCGGGCCTGGGCTTCTCTCTGGGGGGACGTTTTCGGTTAGAAACTGTTTCCTTCGCAAGTTTAGGGCCACTCCGTTTGTTTCTCCCCGAGTCACTCGGGGTGGCCGGCGTTTCTGGTCCCCGAGGCGCCCCCGCCCATCTCGTGGCCCGCGTCCGTCCCCTCTGTGGGATCGTGGGCACTTGGGGCCGTCCGAATGCGGGTGACCTTCCTCGGCGCCCTGACAGGGGGCTCAGGCTGGCGGCTGGCACCCCGGAGTGGCTCCCAGCCCCCTCCCCAGCCCCTCGCCGCTGGCCGTCCTGCTGGGCGACCGGACACTGGCGGGGGGCGGCAGGGGGTGGGGAGAAGAGCGGACCCCCGCTCTGTGTCCCAGCCCTGTCCTCGGGAAGGCCACCCCTTCTCAGAGGAATGAAATTCGAGTCGACGACCCTCGACCCTCGGAGCCCGCGGCCCGTCTGCTTTTGTCTTGCGCTTTTACTCTGTACCCTGCAGCCCCGAGACAACACACCCTTCTGAAGCTGTTCACGTATTAGCTCTTAAAACAGCAAAATCCGTGCACAATTTCCTCTCAATCCCTTAAAACATTCCTGAAAGGGGGAAAAAAAACTGTTTAAATTCCCCGCCTGTCGTTACAACCTCGGTCGTGCAGAGCCGGCGGGGGTAGCCGGCCGCCGGGCCACGGAGGAGCGGGGCCACCGCGCGCCCCGCAGAGACCCCGGCCAGACGCGGGCCCGCCCTCGCCCAGGGTGGCAGCCCCCGCCCGCGGGTCCCCGAGCCCCTCCGCCTCGGCTAAAGTAAACACCGTTGAAACCAAGGCAGAGCCTTTCAGCACTTCAACTAGATAATTAGAAAGGGTTTTCATGCCCGAGTCTCTCTCGGTTTGGTAAACTTCTCGTCCTGGGTAAATTCTTAAATAAGACATTTTTAGAAGCTCGGGCGCTCAGCAAATAAACCTACGCCCCCTCCCGCCCTGGCTCCCCCATCCCCGCTGGCTAAGGTGGCCATCACAGGGGTGGGGCTTCTCTGGGGTTAACGGCCTCAGCAGTGAGGTTCCGGGGCTGAAAATAAACCCCCTTTAGCCGGCCCATAGACGGAAATAGCCCGGTCTGGGGAAGACAGGAGATTTGCTTTAAATACGTGTAAAGCTGGCGGCCGGGCCGCTAACGGTGTCTGCAGCCGGGCTCGGGCGGCCTCTGGGCTCCTGCTCCCCCACCACAAATTGCAGGGTGGCCCTCCCAGCTGGTCCTGCGTGCGCGAGGCCCCAAGTGTGATTCACAGAGCCCTGAGCCCCAAGGCCATGTGGTGGGGCTCGGTGTGGGGGGGCTCGGGACCTGCTTTCTGGAAAACCCCACCTGCCTTTTTGACTGTTTGAGCACTGGACACTAACACCCCCCCACACCCACGGCCAGCTTCTCCTGCCCCCGAGCCTTTGCTTCTGCGAACTGTCGGCCTGGGATGCCCCCTCCAGCATTTTGGGTTCTTTCTTCAGAGCCGAGATGTTTTCCACGCCATGGGGAAGGCACAGGCCGGTGTTCACCTATGCAGAGGAGGACACTGTCTCACCAACACCCGCAGGACCCCTCTCCAGGAGGAGAAGGCCTTGGGACTGTGACCTGGACACCCACAGGCACCTTGGTCCAGCTGTTGGTCTGACCTCGGTGATAACCTGGAGCCCCCGGGGTGCCTTGCTGTCCCCCATAGGCCAGAAGTGTGCAATCAAGGTGTTGGCAGGGGGATGGCCTCTGAGACTGGGAGGAAAGTGTGCCCCAGCCTCCGGGGATTGCTGGCCATCTGCCAGGCTCCTTGGCTCATGGGCGCGTCACCCCACCTCTGCTCCATCCTTGCACGGCTTTCTCTCTGCACGTGCCCATCTCCCTCTCTTTGTTAGGACGCCGGTCTTACTGGATCAGGGCCCACCCTAATGAGCTGGTCTTAGCTAATTATATCTGCAAAGACCCTATTTCTAAATAAGGGCCTGCTTTTTGGTGCTTGGGCTCAGGACTTGAGCACATGAGACTTGGGGAGCACACTTGAGCCCCAGCAGTGTCTGGCAAGGGGCATGGAGCGGGCTGTGAAGCAGGGGACACTGGGGTCACTCTGACTTGTCCTGTTCTGGTATGGAAGGCACATTGCCCCGGGGGACTGTTGTCACCTGTGGTGCCAGCGGCTCCCGACCTGCACCAGGGATTTGAGGCTGTGCTCAGCGCCAGGGACTTGGTCAGCGGAAGGGAGACAAGAGAGGTCCCTGTGCCCAGGAATTCTTAAAGGTGCTGCAGGGTTTCATGAGGTCTATGGAAGTGATGTTGGAGAACCATTGGTGGGGGTCAAGGGACAATGGGGAGGAGTTGCAGTCACACAGAGTCCACCGTAGGGGAATCTATGGCGGGAGCTCTTCCGCTTGGAGCAGGTGTGGTTACAGGTTTCAGGAACTGAGGGTGGCGAGTGATGGACAGATGGGCGCCGTTCAGTGAAGCGTCCACCCTCAGGAACGAGGAGAGAAGGGGTAATACGTTGACCGCCTCTCCACCTCAAAGGAAAAGGGAAGAAACAACCGCATAAAATAACAAATAGTGGGATAGGAAGAATCAGACTGGATGTTCCAGTTTTACACTAAATATAAATGGCCTGAATACCTCTATCAAAGCAGAGGACTATGAGAAAAGTTTTTATTTTTATTTTTAACAAACATATGGTTGAGAGGAGTTCAGTAAAGCAAAGTAATAATGGGCAGTTGAAAAACGAAGGAACGGCCAAATAACCCCATGCCAGTACACGCAAAAGCAGGGTGAGCAGTGAGGCAGGCTTCCCCGGGCACCACTTCTGTGTGAACCTATTTGTGAACTCTGATGTATTAGCGGAAAAAAATGGTAAGATGAAAGCTACTGGAAATGCAGGGCAACACAGTTTAAGTGTGATCACTGCAGGAGACCTCAATGCACCTCTCAGAATAGGACGGTTCTAGGGGACACAAAAGGAGCAAGGGTGTGGACAGGTCATGTTGTAGTGGGTTCTAATGGTAATCTGAAACAACGGTCCCTTTTACCTACAGCCGTGTAACAAGCACCCACAAACCCTGTGCGTCCTCACGCCTGTCCCGAGGTGTGGGCAGGGCTCTCTGGGGGCGGCCCCTCCCTGCTCTGCCTGGCTCCGTCCGGCTTCCTTCCAGCCCGGTTTCTGGGACAGGAGGTGCGCAGGCCTGGAGAGTGGGCGGGGTCACTCCCCCACCTTGTGGTGCATGGAGCCCAATACAGCGGGAGGAGCGGCGAAGACGTTCAGGACCACGTTTTAGAGCTGGCACTGTCACTGTGGGTCTTGATAACAGAGAGGTTCTCTTTCCTTATGCCCATGGAACACCGGTGGAACCAATCCTTCTGCTTGGCTGGGAAGAACCACCTAATAGGTTTTGAGAGGTTAAGACGCAGGTGGCTGTGATCAAAACCCAGGACAATTAGAAATAAACAGCTGCAAGTTTACCACACAGGCCCCGCTGTTTGGGAATTAAGCAGTGCTCCTCTCGGTCACCGTCAGGACCAAGAGGAGATGGACGTGAGCGAGCCTGCCACGTAGGGTCATGGCAGATCGGCCCCCCTCTGTGGTAGGAAGCGTGTTCCGGCCCTGACCCCCAGTGCCGACTGTGGACACCTGCATTCTTCATACCATTGCCCACTCGTGCTAGTGGCTTCTTTGGGTGGCAATCTTGTGTCCGCACGCAGCTTGGAATTCACTTATTAAAAGCTGGGTCCCAGCACCGGGGCACCTCGCTGAACCACCTGAAGCGTGTGTGATGGAGTCGGCCTCAGTAAGGCACCTGCAGGCCCCGGGCAGGGAAGTGACTGGAGGGCAGCCTTCCCTCAGAGGCCAAGCCGGGCAGCTTGTCTTCCAAGGAGGATGGGTCTGAGGCTGTGTTAGGGCCAAGTGCCTGGTCTCGGTCTTCCCCTCCCTGCTCCCCGCCGAATACACACACTGCCATGGGACTTGCTCCCCTCTTTGGTTCCATAGGCAACGCATGTCCCTGTGGACCTACAGACAGGAGGAGGACAGAGGAGGAGGAAGCTGGGGGCCAACACGGAGCTGGGGGCTCCTGTGGACAAATCAGCCAAGCTTCGGTACAGGGCCACTGGCTTGAAACCTGTCCTTGATTCTTCATGCTCTCCCCAAGGCCATCAGGCCTCCAGCGGAGTCTTCCCAGGAAGCCCCGGCCAGGAGAAGGTGCCGTGTCTGTGAGGCGGGACACCTGTGGCCCACCCCCGTCGGTCCCTGAGCCCAGAGGGTGAGACTGAGGTTGGGCGTGCAAGGGCAGCCCAGGGGCCTGACCCCAGCCAGGGGGCCGAGGAAGGGGGTCCTCGGCACCTCACTGCACCCACACATGGGGGAGGCCACCAGCCCGACAGCAGTGCGCTTGGGCGGTGGCTGGGGTGGGGGCCAGCACCGCAGCCCCTCACCAGGCCAGGGGGCTGGACGGCAGCTTCCGCCCCCTCGCAGGGCCCAGCCGCTGGGTAGATGGGAGCGCCCATCCCCATGGTGACAGAACAAGTCTCCTGGCCTCTCCTGCTCGGCCAGCAGAACAGCCACCCCAGACAGCTGGCAGGTGGGGCTGATTATCGGGGGAAAGTGGCCCAGCGCCTCCCAAGACACCCCAAACCCGTGACGAACTCCCACGGGTGGGGAGGCTCCCACGGTGACGGGTCAGTCCAGGGTTTCCAGCCCCAGGCAGAGGCTTCTACCTCCTCACGGGGCCCTCGTGGGAATTTGGGGGTGGCTGGCCCATTGGGGAGAGGCTGCGGGGGGCCCCAAAGCACCAATGACTTCGGGCAGTTGGGCCCCAGACCTCTGAGGGCTTGGGGGTCCGTGTGGCACCCACATGGGCATAGTGTCTGACCTGGGGGCACCGTGGGTCTCCCTGGGTCCCTCAGCCCCTGGACTGTGGCAACCACCCTGGGTGAGGGGACGCCACGGAAGAAGCAGGCATGGCCCCCCACCCAGAGTTTGCCATATGGCCCTTCAAGTACGGAAGACTGCCATGCTGGGACTCGGCGCTGGACCGTGCTTGCAAAGTGAAGGCAGACCCTGGCCTTGGGGAGATGGCCGTGGAGGTGGGGAGGGGTGCCCTCGGCCGGGATGCATCCCACTGCCCTGTCGGGAGCCTGGACAGGCGAGGGAGACACAGGTCAGTTCTGGATGGAGGTGTTGACAGCTTGGGATGCCTCATACAGGGTTGGGGGGGGGGTCAGGAGGGGCATCTGGGCTGTGGGCAGCCTGGGCATCCGGAAACAGGTCTGGGGAGGCCTTGGACGTGCCAGACCCAGACCAGGCGGGGCTTTCCTCCCCCCTGTGCTGCACCCTGCTCCCCACCTGCCCCTGGGAGATCCCTTCTATCTTGAGCCCATTCAGCACCGCTGTGTCTGATAGGTCCTTCTGCGGCATTTCCACAGACCCAAGGGGCTCTTCTCGTTTCAGAACCCCCTGTCCCAGGAGGTGGGCACCCCCAGGACCCTTGTTTTATTGATGAGGATGCTCAGGCGTTGGAGAGGTTGAGTGGCCCACTGATGTCCCCGCCCTGGGGGTTCCGTGATGCTGGGTCTTGTTGTCCTAGGGGGCATTCGGGGGCCTGTCTCACTGTCCCAGCCCAGAGCTCCCCTCGGGCATCAGGGCCCCCTTCCCTGTCCTCCCGGTGGCTGACTCGGGGCCTGGCCCACAGGCCCTGTTAGGGCCACTTCAGGGAGCCAGGACCTCAGGCAGGAAGCAGAGGGGTCCAGGACCAAGGTTGTGGGGCTACACATTTGGGGGTCTGTGGGGCAGGAGTGGTCCCCATGGTGGGGGTTGGGGGAGTTGACCAGGAGAGGCAGGTGGGGTATGTTCCTCAGCCCACCATGGGCCTTCTACTCCCTCTGGGGGGCTGCGCCCTGGTGCCAGTCCCAAGGTGAGGTCACTTGGGGTGGGGCTGGTGTCCCACAGGGTGGGCAGCAAGTTTGCATGGAGGGCCCCAGCTGTGCTCAGCACATGGCACTGGGAGGCCCAGGAGCCCTGAGCACGGGCACGAGGCTGGGAGCAGCTGGCCACAGGCTGTGTGCAAACAAAGGGTGCTCTGAGCGGTCTGTAGACCCGCTTCGTGCTCTCGGGCCAGCTGGGAATGCTGAGCCCCTGTGGCTTATCTGCTCCACATGGAGGTACAACAGCTGGGCCGGCCCCAAAGCCCGCTGTCCGGCCTCTGGGCTGGAGGGACCACACCCTGCACCCCTGCCCCGTGGGGATGCCTCCTGGCCCCAGGCTGGCCCCGGGCTTCCCAGGCTTGTGGGGGGAGAAGAGGAAGACCCTCACGCTGGTCACCCACGCCACTGCCTCTCCCAGTCTCTGCTCCCCCTTCTCTGCCCGGTGATGTCCCATGTGCCCTGGAAAGTTTGGGCATCCTTCTCCCTGAGGAGGCCTCTGGGGGGACCGGGAGCGCCTGCAAAGCCGTCCCCGGGCTGCGTCCCCAAGCCGGCCAGAGCCAGGAAGGCAGCGGTCCTCTTGTCCTTGGCCCCAATTTCTGCTCCTCTCTCCTCCCCCACTGACAACCTGCAGGGCCCTCTGGCCTGCAGTCCCCAGCACTTAACCCTTGGGGGCTGGCCGTCCGCCTCTCCTGAAAATTTTTCACGTAGAGATAACGGAGTAGTAACATCACAGAACCCGGGGGCAGGCGAGAGGAAGGGTCAGGGAGTCGGCCTTTACTGTGTAGCCAAAGAGAAAATATTTTCCGCGCCCGAAGTCGGGCTGTGGGCCCAGCTCAGCTGAGTGGGTTTAGCCCTCAGGCTGTCCTGCTGCGCGTCACACGTGAGCAGGTCATGGCCGGGACGTTCCCGGGGCGTCTGCAGCCCGTGATGCCGGCAGCGCCGAGCCTCAGAGCACATGGGCTCTGGGCCGTCCTCCCGCTGAGGATCCGCAGGCTGATAAAGAAGGCGCGTAGATAAGGTGACCAGTGACCTTCATCCCCCTCCCGGCGCCGCGGGTCCCCGGTTACGAAACGCTTGAGTCATCGCCAACCTTTCCCCCGTGTGCACTCGCAGGGGAGACCAGATAAGCACCTGCTTTTCGGAATCTTTATCTCCCCTCCCGGGATTGGCAGATCTGCTGTCACAACCCCATCACCCCCAGACCCCGAGGGCAGGTGCAGGCCGGTGTGCGGGCCACGTGTGCCCTCCGGTGACTTGGGGCTCTGCTCCCTCAGTCTACTTGGACCTGGTATTTATCAGCCCACGGCGGGGAGTCGGGTCCGGGCCCCTCGCGCAAGCTGGGGGTGGGCGCGCCTGGGCCGCGGCACGTCCGCGCTGGCTCGGGGCCCTCGGGGAGCACCACGCACGCCTGGGCCACACTTCGGTGAACCTGGGGAAGGGGGGAGACCCCCACTCAGTCACGGCACCACCCCGAGCTGGCCCTCTGCGCCTCCCTTCCCCTGCGGTCCCCTCGGGAGGGGGCCCAGTGAGGCCCTGGGCGTCGGGCGCTCCCTTCACCCGGAGCGAGCGGTGGCCGTGAAGACGGGGACGCGTACCCTGCGGCTGCTCCGGACGGTGTCTGGGTGCCCAGCTCCGGGCACTGCACAAATCCGTGCTGTGCGGCCGTCCCGCCACCCGTCTCCAGAACTGTCCATCTTCCCAAACAGAAACTCTCTCCCCATGAGACTCTGAATCCCCCTGCCCCGAGCCTCACCCCCACAGCCCCAGGGCCCACGGCGCTGCTTTCTTGTTTAAAAAATCCAGTGTGGGGGCGCCTGGGGGGCTCAGTGGATCAAGCCTCTGCCTTCGGCTCAGGTCATGACCTCAGGGTCCTGGGATCCAGCCCCACGTCGGGCTCTCTGCTCAGCGGGGAGCCTGCTTCCTCCTCTCCCTCTCTGCCTGCCTCTCTGCCTGCTTGTGGTCTCTCTCTGTCAAATAAATAAAATCTTAAAAAAAAAATTAAAAAAAAAATCAGTGTGTCCTTTCTCCCCCCGCCCGAGTCGCCTCCTCCCCAGTCCTCGCTGCGGCCAACGGCAGGCGCCGGCTCCTGTGCTCGTCCTCACACACCCCTTCTTTCTCCTCTCACCCCCGGGGACAGGGGCCGGCTTGCAGGGTGGCTGCGGCCAGCGTCACCGTTGTGGATGGGGGGCGTGTACTTGTGGAATTAGTGTTTTTGTCTCTTTCGGGGAAACACCCAGCAGTGCAGCAGCTGGGTCGTCTGTTTTTGACTCCGCGGACCCTCCGTCCTGTCCTCCAGAGCGGCGGCCCCAGCTAGGCTGCGGGACGGGTCCCCTTCCCCGCGCCCTCGCCGGCACCTGTTTCCGCTGTGGTTTTGACGTGAGCCGTTCCGACCGGTGCGAGGTGGCGTCTCATCCTGATTGATCTGGGTTCCCTGATGCCGGGCGAGCTGGAGCCACTCCTCCCGCGTCCGTCGATCCCTCCTGTGTCTTCTCTAGAGAAATGTCTACTCGGGTCCTCTACCTGGTTTTCAATCGGGCTCTCGCTTAGGAACTGTGTTCTTAAAAGTCGTTCTAAGTCACACCCACAACGCCCCCGCAGACCACCCGCCACCAGGGACACCCACGGGCCTGGACCGAGGCCCCTGGGACGACACGAGCCGGAACCGCTCGGCCCCTCGGGGTCCCGCAGGGGCTTCTGTCTGCGCCTCCGTCTCCGTGCCCACTGTGGCTTGCGGGCCCTGCAGCCGGGGGCGGCTCTGTGTGACGGTGTCTGGGGCAGGAGGGGTCCCTTTGTCCCTCTGGTGGGACTGTGGTCCCAGCAAGATCCCGGTCACAAGCACAGCCTTCTCCTCGCGTCTGCGGGGCAGAGCTCAGGGCCGTGCTCCACCAACAGCCCAGCCTCCTGGCCTGCATCCTTGACCCGGGTGCACTCCCAGGGTCAGGCGGCCCCGGCGGAGCTGGCGGAGGGCGCCTGTGGGCTGGCTGTCTTTGGAGGGGGAGGCAGGCGGCTTCCACGGGGCTGGTGGATGGGGCTTCCGGGGGTGGGGGCAGGTTGAGCTGGACTGAGAAGGGGGTAGGGACCCAGAGAGGGGCCATGTGTGTGGGGGGCACAGAGCACTGGGGGGCTGGGGTTGGGGCAGCACTTGGGGTATGGGGCTGCCTTGGGGCGATGGGAGGCTCTCAGGATAGGCTGGGGTGAGGCCCTGGGAACGTAGGGACACTGTATGGACAGCGAGGAGGGATGGCGGAGGCTTGAGCACAGGGTCCAGGGGAGGTAACAGCTGTTGGCAGGCTCTGCAGGGAGCCTGAGGCCCCCTTCATTCACCTTTGGGCTTGCTTACGGCCTGGTATGTGAAGACGGATGGCCTTTGGGCCCATTCCTGCCAGAGTGGACAAAACCCAGAGGGTGGTGGGAGGGGGTGGGGGTCACCCCTCCTGGGTCTGGGCCCTGAGGCTGGAAGCTGCGTTCCCTCAGCCTGGAACCAGGAAGAAGGGGCCCTGCCCTTCCGTGAGCCTGCCATGGGGTACGGTCCCTGAATCAGGGGTGGCACCAGGGATGACCGGGCAGCCCTTCTGCAGGCCCCATACCACCCCCCGCTCCCAAGTCTCCGCAAGTGGACGGTCAAGCCCGGTCACACCCCCATGCAGCCTCCAGCCTGGGGCGGCCAGGGCACCTCCCATGACATCATCCCGGGCCCTGCCGGCCCAGAGCTGTGGGCCAGCCCGGCCAGCCCTCCTGAGCCCAGGTCAGTGGACAGGCGGCTCCGAGAGAGCACAGGGCCAGGCTGGCCAGGAAACCTGTTCCGGGAGTGCTTGAGCCACAGGGAGCCCCCGGAGGGCCCAGCCAGCGGTGTCTGCGTCTGAGGCCCTGACCCTGTGCGGCACCCCACCCAGAGTCTGAGGCCGCCCATGCTGGAGGTCATTTGGTCCATCCTCGCCGTCTCGTGCCTCCCGACGGACAGGGCTCCTTCGCGTCCTTCCCAGCGCGCCGGCCGCACGGCGTCCATGAACTGGGCCCTGCCGGGTGGGGGCCTGGCTCGGACTCCGGGAGTGCTCCGTGCAGCCAGCCTGCAGACTCCCACAGGATGTGAGGGTTTTCAGTAAGTGCCGCACCTCAGCCCTCCGGAGGGGAACCCGGCCGGCCGGCCTGGGCGCGCAGGGGTAGCTCCGCGCGTGGGCCGGTTCTCCCAACGGGGAGAGCACAGCATGGGAAGTGGGGGAGACAGAGCCACCCCTGACGGTTCCTTATTTATTTACTTAAAGGTGTTTTTTAGTTGTTGTTTTTAAGCAAGACGTTTCTAGTGCTTTCCGTCTCTTTAGAACACAACTGGGGAGGGCGCTTGCGTAATAAGCAAATACACGCAAATGAGAACAGAAACCCCAGAGCAGGGAGCCCGCGTGGTGAGTGGGGTGCGGAGCTGGGATGAGGCGCCCAGGACGGTTCCTCTGGGGACCACCTGGCGGCCAGGGGAGCCCTCCTCCGAGAGGGCGCCAGCACCCGTGTCTGCAGTCCCGGGACAGGGCAGGCGGCCAGACGCCGGACCACCCTCTCCATTCCCCGCGAGCGCCTCGCTGACCGCGGGCTCACCCCGCCTCCCGGGCCCCGGCAGGGCCAGGTTCTCGGGGAGCATGTGCACGAGACGGAGCCCTGTGCACGGGTCATGCTCAGCCTGCTCACTGGTTTGCGCCTCGCGGTCGTTCAGTCAGGAGATCCGCGTGGAGCTGGGGCTGGGTGGCGCGTGTGGCCCCGGCCCTGGTGGGCTCAGCCGGCCTCCAGCCCAGGCCGCGGCCCCCAGAGCCAAGGGCGGGGTCGGACCCGAAGCCGGCCCGAGAGGTCATGGAGCCTGCAGGTTCGCGTCCCCCTGCGTCGCTCGCAGCCCCCTGCGGGGTTCCACGTTATGGAGAACTTCTTTGCAAAAGGGAGGAGGTCACCTTTCCTGCCCTTCCTCCTGTTATTCGCCGAGCTGACTCCCAACCCCGGCCGGCCGGCAGAAGCACCCTAGTCAACGGCACCTGGGAGCCAGAGGGCCCTGTCCAGCCTCCCCCTCGTGGCAGGGAGGGCAGTGGTGGGGCCTGGGAGCAGGGGGCCCCCTGCCAGGGCCAGATGGGGATGGGGCACGGGGCCACCTGGAGGCCAGCACGGCAGGTCTCTTTCCCTCAGCAGCGTGCCCAGGGTGGGGACATGCTGGGCAGGTGTCAGCATCTCTTCCGTTTATAAGGCTGAGCGATAGTCCCTTGTATGGACAGACCCCATTTTGTTTGGCTGCTCAGGGTTCCCTGAAACGCCACATGAATTAGGATAAGTTTTTCTATTTCTCTAAAGCACACAAGCAAACAAAACAAGCCGTGGGAGCTTGGGGAGCGACGGTGTTGCATCTGTAGATAATTCTAGGGGCATTGGCCTCTCTGCCTCGTGCGCTTGTGTGTCTCCTTCCGTTCCTTGACCCAGTATTTTCCCGTTTTCACCCTGCAGGTCTTTGGCTTCTTTGGTTAATCCACAACTGTTTTATTCTTTTCGACGCTGCTTTAAGTGGCAGCGTTTGTGTCATTTCTCGGGAAGGTGGTTCATTGGTGGTGGAGAGAGTACGATGATTCGTGCTGCTGGGTCTGTACTCAGCCTTGTGGAATTCTAGTAAGATCTGACAGGTGCATGAGGGGATCCATGGAGTTTCCTACGTGTAAGGTTGTATCTCCTGTGAACAGAGGTCGTCTGACTTCTCCTTTCCAACCTGGACGCCCTTTCTTCCCTTTCCCATCTCCTTGCTCCGGCGGGATCACAGACCCTGGTGTCGCACGCGCGGGGGTCGGGGGGCAGGTTTCTTGCCTCAGTCCTGACCGTGGGGGGGTAGTTCCCATCCTACCGTGCAGTTTCCAGGTGTGGCGTGTGTTACGTGCCGGTGGTCTTGTCGTCCTGACTTCTTCCCTGCTTGCAGCACAAAGTGCTACGGCATTTTGTCACTTTTCCATGTCAGTGGAGGTCATGCGCTTCTCCCCTGCCCATTCTGTGAACACGACGTGCTCTATCAATCGATTTTCTTATGCCGAACCATCCTTGCATTCCAGACATAAATCACACGTGGCCGTAGTGTGGGATCCCTCCAACACACTCCAGAACCAGCTTGAATTCTGCGCTGGGCCCCTCTGCTTCCTCAGGGGCTTCCTCTGGCTTTGCTGTCAGGGGCCTGCTGGCCTCATGGAATGGGTTAGGAAGTGCTCCCTCTTCTTCAGTTTTTCAGAGAAATTTGAGGAAGCCTGTGATGAGTACTTCTCTGAACGTTTGGTAGAATTCACCGGCGGGGCTTCAGGTCCTCTCCATTGACCGACGACGGCTTCTCTTTGATGGGAGAGCGAGATCCCCGGTCCAGTCTCCTCACTAGTTCCAGACCTAGTACGGTTTCCCAGGTCCTTCTGAGAAATCTCGGTGGGGTTGTGTCGCTTGGAACCTGTCCACTTGGTCTGGGCTGTCTGGTTCCCTTTGAACTTGATTCTTACACCGTGTCTTTGTCCGCTCCCCTGCCCGGCAGTCCACCCAGCAGTCCGCGTGTCCACGGCCCATCCATCCTCCATGGCCCGGACGTGAGCCCTCGGCGCTCTGGCTTCCGCTCCTCGGGGTAGCCTGACTGCAGACTGAAAGGGGGAACCGCCGTGGCCGGAGCCCTGACTATAGTCAGCACTGCCGAGGGGCACTGGTCCACGGCAGACCTGGTACCCGCCCTTCCTTGGAGGGGACGGCCAGAGATGGCCTCTGAGACCTCTCCTCCTCCGGGTGCCCGTGCCCACCCCCACCCGACCACCCTGGGAGCTCTTGCGTCTCAGCCCCAGGGAAGGCTGCCAGGCATCCTGGATGCGGCATCCTGGGTGGCATGGGGCCTCTGAGGCAAAAGGGGACCAAGCATCCCACGAGGATGGGTGTTCCCCAGCACCCAAATCAAGATGTATGGCCTGAGCTCTGGGGACTCTGTGGTTCATGTGAGTGCCGGCCGGAGAACGTGGGCCCCAGGACACCATGTTTCTCATGTCCCTGAGGGACGTCCTTGGTGTGGACATCCCCTTGGGCCTGCTTGGGCCCTGGTCGGAAGAGCAAGTGGGTGTCTGCTGCTGGTGGACCCAGCCTCGGGCCGCTGGCCTGTCCAGGTGGGCCCCGCAGTCGGCTCCCCCCACCCCCGGCAGACCAGGGCCTGGGCCGCTGCCGTCGGGCGTCTCTCGTGGAGGCCCCCAGCCCACCCCCCTCTGCTCTGCAGGAGATTGTTCTGGTGGTGTTCTTCGGGACGGAGTACGTGGTCCGCCTCTGGTCAGCAGGTTGCCGCAGCAAGTACGTGGGCGTCTGGGGAAGGCTGCGCTTTGCCCGGAAGCCCATTTCCATCATCGGTGAGTCCTGCCGGCCCCCGCGGAGCTTCGCCCTTCGCTTCCTGGCCACGGGTTGGGTACCCTCCCCAGGAAGGGGGATCCAGCAGGGTGGGTCCCATCATGAGCTCCAGCAGACACGAGGCCACGAGGTGACCCTCGGAGCCCAGCTGCGTAGGAGGCAGCCGCAGCCGCTGCTTGCGGGGCTGGCTTGGTTGCTCTTGGCATGGCGTTGCGGGGGATCTGCCGCCCCAGCGGCCAGGGAGGTGGGCCTGGGTGTGCCTAAGACAGACGGCTGGTCTCCCCGTCCGAGGGGCCGTGTCCTCCTGGCTGCGAGGCTCCTTCTCCCGAGCCGGTGCCTGGCTGGATGACATGGTGTCTCTCCCCAGACCTCATCGTGGTCCTGGCCTCCATGGTGGTCCTGTGCGTGGGCTCCAAAGGACAGGTGTTTGCTACCTCGGCCATCAGGTAGAGTGGGCCACAGGCTGTCCCGGCTAGGGGTGAGGACCCCAGGCAGCGTGCTGGGGGAGGGGGCGCAGGCTCTGACCCCGCATGGACCTAGGTTTCCCCAGGTCAGAGGGCCAGCATGAGCCCTTCTGGGACTGGGCTGGGACCTAACCTTCTGGGGACTTCAGTCTGCTCATCTGTCAACTGGCGTGATCCCAGGGCCTCCCCCGGGAGCAGAGGAGTTTGGAGAGCTGCGGGTTGGGTGGGGTCCCCCACCCCCGGTTTGAGGGGGCCATTCTGAGCCAGGCTCTGAGGGGCGGCGCCCGGGCAGGGGCTGGGGGGAGGGGCTGAGCGGGTGAGTCGGGCGCAGGGCACAGCGACGCCTCCCCCGCAGGGGCATCCGCTTCCTCCAGATCCTGCGGATGCTGCACGTGGACCGTCAGGGTGGCACCTGGAGGCTGCTGGGCTCCGTGGTCTTCATCCATCGCCAGGTGGGCGGGCTGGGTGGGGTGCAAGGGCCCGAGCGGCGGGGCAGGGGGGACACAGACAAGGTAGGCACGCTCTCTCGGCCAAGTGCAAGAAGAGGGGGGCAGAGTACGGGGCAGAGTGCGGGATGGGGAAAGGGGCTCAAAGAGCTCAGCCCCGCGGACGGGAGCCATCCTGCGAAGGCGAGGTGTGATCAGAGCCTGTGCAAGCCGGCCTGTCCCTCCGGGCAATGGCCGCGGCCCAACACCGGCCACGGAGGAGGGGGTGGTGGCGTGTGGCCCGGAAGTCAGTGCGGGCAGGGGAACCACGCAGGAACTCCCGGGGAACCGTCGGCAGAGCCCGCAGCTCACCCAGGGCCGGCCCCCGGCCTGCGGTGTCTGTCCGGAGCGCGGTCTCGGAGGCTGGGCCACCACGAGGGCTCGCCTGACCACCCTCTGCCCGCTCTGCCCCCAGGAACTCATCACCACCTTGTACATCGGCTTCCTGGGCCTCATCTTCTCCTCATACTTCGTGTATCTGGCCGAGAAAGATGCTGTGAATGACTCCGGCCGAGTGGAGTTCGGCAGCTACGCGGATGCCCTGTGGTGGGGGGTGGTAAGTGGGGGCGCGCCGGGCAGCGGCGGGGCCGAGGGGGTCGTGGTCTGGGGCCCCGTGGTAGACCTTCCTGCCCAGAGGACACCATGGGGGAGGTTCTCGGTGTCTTGGAGTCGGCATAACGGGCGTCTGTTGGGGCGACAGGGTGTGTGCAAAAGCCAGGAGCTCCTGTCTGTCCCCAGGCTGGGCTCTGTGTGGCCCGGCCCAGGGCACCAGCCGTCCGTCCTTTGCCCTGGCCACGTGGGGAGCGGAGCGTCCGGCACGGGGCCTGTCCGGGAGGGTCTAGAGTGCTGGCCCCAGGAGTGTCCCTGCACCGAGGAGCGCAATGTTAGAGAGCAAGCAACCCAGGATGTGATGGGTCGAGTCCTCGCGGGAACGGAAGAGTGTTCCCCTTTCCAGACAGTGCTCCGGGCCTGTAGGTGCCGAAGCTGGGCCCTGCGCCCCAAGACGTGAGCTGGGCCCTGCCCTTGAGACGAGAGCTGGGTCTTATCCCCTAAGACATGAGGGCTCCCCCACAGGGGCCCCGAGGCTCCCCTGGCTGCAGAGATGGGCCCGTTGGGCACATGATGGTGGGGCCCAGCACCCCGGCTTCACTTGTAAGTGGCCGGAGCCTGGTCTGGGTGGCTCCAGGCTCGCTGGGCTGCCAGTTTGTGGGAGAGGTGGACGTAAGGTTCCCACAGCAGGCCAGGCTTGTGGGAACGGGGGACATTCCACCGAGGACCGTGCTTGGTTATGGACAGCCACATGTGTCCCAAGTCCTGTCCCGTGTGGCCCGCGGAGCGACGGCTGAGAGCATGAGGGCGTCTGTGACCACACCCTCCGTCGCAGCTTGGCCTTGCTGGGAGCAGGATTCTGGGCACTCCCGTGCAGGGTGGCTGGTAGCTCCCCTAGCCTCAGGGATTGCGGCCGGCCTAGGAACCGCGTCGGCAAGGCCATGCCACAGCCCGGGATGGACAGCTGCTGCGGGAGGGCCGGGGTGTGGGCCGCAGGCCAGGCCCTCACGCTGCCCACTGTTCCCTCATTCATGGTGCCCTGGGGTGCAGCTAGCTAGTGCCCGGCGGGGTCTAGAACAGAGCTGGAGTGGGAAACAGCTGAGGACAGTGGCCCCCCTTACAGGCTGACCGCGGCTTGGTGGGGAGCCCCGTACAGCTTGGGGTGGGGCGGCAGACATCCGAGCTCGTTAGGGGTGGGGGGTGCAGGGACATGAGCTGCGGTGAGGCCTTGGGGACAGGACAGAGTGTTAGGGGCGTTGGGCGGGCGTTAACAGCCAGGTCTGCCCCCAGTCTTTTCCCTTCCAGAAAATATGGACCTTGCTTTCTCCTGGGGCTCGCCACCCTCTTCCTAAAAGGAGACCCATCCCAGTTTGCCTCGGGGGGTTGGGAAGCCTTGCTGTGCTGTGGCCCCCAGGCCGCCCCCCGCCCCACCGTGTTTGTGTCTCACGCCTGTGAGGCCCAGCATGCAGGGAGGGCCCCTGATGTTGGCGAGTCTGTGTCTTTTCTGGAAGCCTGGTGTGCCAGGCTGCTCAAGGAAGGGAGGGACATGCCGACCCAGCTCTGGGCTGGTTCCAGCCCCGGTTCCGGCATCCGGGAGCCCCCTCGGCCCAGGTGTGGCAGCCCCTAGCAGGTTAGGGCGGGAGGTCTCAGCCCCCCATGGGCAGCTTGCCGGTGGAGGGTGGAGGGGCCGAGTCCCGGTTCCGGGCCCATAGGGGGACGGGCTGCCCAGATCCAGGAGGAAGCGTGTGGGTGATAGCCCGAGGCCCGGCTGATAAGTTGTGCCCAGCCTTGGCGCTGCCCTCCCTGCCTTCGCGGGCGGCTCCAGGAGCGGCAGGCGGCGGAGGCTGCTCCCCTGCCCCCAGCCCTGGGCCGAGCAGCGCCCCCACTCCCACACCTGTGCAAACATCCGCCCGCCGGCCGGGAAAACAGCCCCTTTGTGCCCAGCTTGGCACCGGTGCCCCAGCCCTCGCCGTCAGCTGCAGCCCCAGCTCGGCCACCGCGGGCCCTGGCCTGGCCATTGTTCCCGCCAGGCCCTGCGCCTCTGGGCCGCCCCGGGCCCCCCGCCCCCCGGGGCTCCGGGGCAAACGGCTCCCATTCATAGCCGCGGCTGCCCCTGCAGCTGTCCAGGCAGGAGCGGCCCCCAAGGCTTGAGTTATGGGCTGTGTTCCTGGCGCGTCTCGGACAGAGCTCAAGAAATGCAAGGCGGGGCCGGCCCTGATTGGGGCTTTTAAGCGAGTTTGGTGATTTTCAACTGCGCCCAGCACTTGTCCTCTGCCCCTTCCCCATGTCCTGGCTCTGTTTTCCTCTCGCAGGAGGGGGCGCCGGTCCCGAGGCTCCCTGTCCGGGGCAGACAGGAGAGGGGGTGCTGCTCTGGGACACCCATGGGGGGGTGGCGAAGGCCGCATGCCCGACCGCTTCTGGTCTCCACACTGTGTCCGTCCCGGGCTTTGTTTGCCCTCCGCACGCCTCTCACCCCACAGGCCTGGGCTGGGGGCAGAGCAGAAGCCGGACTGGCTTCTCAGGGATGCGCAGGATAGACCCTAAAACCGGGCGTCTGGGCCACCGGGAGGTGGGACGGGCCATCGCCTGCGTGGGGAGAGCAGGGGAGCTGGTGCGCTGAGCCCTTGAGCCCGTCCGGGCTGGGGGTGTCTGGGGGGTGGCCCCAGCTGTCCTCAGCCTCTGGGCTCAGCGGTGTCTGTGGTATGGACAGATGAGTGGGTTCACGAGCCGTGGCACTGCGGACAGCGGGGTATCCACCTCCCGGCGAAGCTGTCGGAGTCCCACCGTCTGAGGCACTTAGGACAGGGCAGCGTAGCCTCTCCCAGTCTGGAGACCGGGCGTCCGAGATCCACACGTGGGCAGGGCCGCAGTCCCTCTGGAGGCTCTGGGGAGGGTCCTTCCGGCCTCTTCCAGCTGCCGGGGCTTCAGGCCTCCCGGGTGGCCACATCTTCTGTCTCTCAGAAGGACACTTGTCTTTGGCTTAGAGCCTGCCCGCATAGACCAGGAGGCTCTCCGTGCGTGCTCTCCCCACAGCCGCCTCGACGGAGGCCCTGTTTCCGAACACGCTCCTGCTCTGAGGGTCCGCGTGGGCGTGAAGTCTGGGGGGCCACGTCCAGCCCAGGAGGGCGGTGTCCCAGCCAGACTTCACAAGAAGCCCAAGCCTTGGTTCTAGGTCGTCCGGCGGGGGTGTGCGCTCAACGGCCGAGCGCCTCCTCCCGTCCCCGGGCCTGGGGGGGACGCCCGACGCCGGCGTGAGCGCTCCCTGCCCCCCAGGGGTGGCGCCCCACGCCCGGCTGCTGAGCCGTTTAAGACTTTTCTTCGCCTTTGGAACAAAACGCGTTTGTTTGTGTTAAAGTTTGAGCGGAGGGAAAAGCCGTTTATGCAAACACGGGCTCCTCTGTTGAGCGCCCGGGGGTCTCGCAGGTCGGGAGGCTGCCGGGCTCTGTTTACCCCCTGCTCTACGTTTAGTCTTTCGAGCGAACGCGCCGGAAGCCCGTCCTGCATTTCAACTGCCGTTTAGTCTGATACCCGTTCCCTCTCTCCTGGCTGCCAGTTCCAGAAGGGTCCTGCAGGGCTGGACGGCCTCCTGGCCGCGCGAGGTCAGCTGGGCCTGGGGGCTGAGTAATGGCCTGGGTGAGGACAGGACCCCCCCGAAGACATTCACATGGAAGCCCCGTCAGCACCGCCAAGAACACGGGGCCAGTCAGGATCTCCTCCGTAGCTAGAAAAACTGAGGCCTGTGAGCCCAGGGCAGGCAATGCAGGACCTACCCCAGCACTCAGACCTCACCCGTTCTGGGGCTTTCTCTGCCTAGAGCTCTCTGCAGAGTGTGCGGCTGCCGTGAGGTTGAGAACCAAAGTCTGCAGGACCCCAGCTTGTGCCTGTAGACCACCAGGTGTGGGGGAAGGATTGTGGGCTCCATCCCCGAGGAAGGACCTTGGCGATGGGTTTTGCAGGCCGAGTAGGAGCCCACAAGGTGAGTGTGGCCTCTTGCACCTCCTGCCCATGGGCTGATGCCTGGGGGGAGAGGGGGAGTTCTTCTGGGACTTGGCAGGCCCCATGAAGGTAGGAAACAGGGTTCATTTCTCCTGAGGTGGGGGTTCATCTCGTGTCTGTGAGGGCAAGAATGTTCCAGGTTCAGCCTTTTGGGAAGAGACATGGTCAGCCTAAGGGGACCCTGTGAGAGAGGAATCCACGTGACTCCATGATCAAGAGCTCCGCCACCCACCCCCTCCACCTGCACAGGTCCCCTGACCTCTCCCGGCCCATTTGTAATCTGGGTAGCAAATTACCCACACCCCCCAAAGCTGGAGAAGTCACGTCAGCAAGGACAGGGGAAGCCTGGGGCCCCGGGCACCCAGCGAGGAGGCGGCGAAGGCTGGCTGTGAGTGCTGGGGGGCCTTGCCAGCCGCAGCTCTCTAGGCAGACACTTGGGTTGGACCCGTAGCAACCTAACTCACACTAAAGTGTTTATGGCTGCCATGGCCCAGTCACACCCCTGAGCCCTTCTGGTCTGGAGAATCTCTCTCTGCCCCGACCAGCTCCCCACTTCTGGCACTTTCAGCCCCTTTCGGAGCAGGTGTTTCGGCCCCTGCTGCCACCAAGCGTCTCGTGTTTCTGACCTGTGTCCCAAGGACCTGGGCGAGACCAGCCACACGGAAAAGGCTCCTGGATGCCTCAGGAGGGGTGGGGGTGGAGATGAGAGGGCAGACGGCAGCGTCCACTTCCAAGGATGTCAACTCAGCGGCAATGTTGAAGCGGTCCTGGAGCCAGTGAGCATGGGATTGGTCCGTTCCTCAGTTTCCCCATCTGTAAAATGGCGAGGCCACAGAATACCTCCTCGGGCTGGCGTGGGGCTCGTGGGGGCCTCAGGCCCAGGAAGGCCGCAGATGAGGACTCTCCTTAGACTGTCTGGTCCTCCCGGGGAGGCCAGCTCTTGGCAGGAAAGCCTACTTCTCCACGCACAGATGTGGTGCGTTGCTGCTGTCCTGCCCAGCGCCAGTGCAGCAACACGGCAAGCAGCCCCCGTCTCCTGCTCTCAGAGCTATAGCCACGGTCTGCACAAGGTGATTTTCAGGGTCCCTGGAGGACCTTCTCTGCCCTGGCAGTCAGGGAGGGCTTCCTGAGGCGGTGACATCTGAGCTGAGACCTGAAGCGGAGTCACCTGGGGCCCAGAGCCTTGCTACAGGGTGGACACTTCATCCTCTGTGCTGGGCTCCGGGCTGTGCATAGGAGAAGGGCAAAGAGGGGTCCTGGCCACCCCATGTCTACGATGTGCCGTCTGCGGGTCCCGTCGGAGCCTGGCTAGTGCAGGGGCCTGTGAGCCGCGCAGGGGCGGGGCCGGAGCCCGAGCTCCCCGTGAGCAAGACCGCGGACTCTGGTCTGTGCGGGTCTGTGTTCAGGGAGTTTGCCTGCGGAAAGGAAGTCCGTTTCTTTTGGGGTGTTTGCTGTCTTTGACCCATCGTTTGCCTGCCTGGCCGGGCGGTTCCCCAGCCCCCATGTGCCAGCCTGTGTCCCCTTCGTGGCTGTTTCCCACCAGCCAGGCCAGGGCCCCCAAGGCAGCCCCATGGTGGCCCGGGCCAAGCGTACCCTCGGGGCCTGTGCCCAAGGACCCCTGCCCCCACCAGTCACGGCCCGAGACCGTCCTGCCACCCCGACTGCCCTCTTTTGCGTCCTCCAGACCTCCTCCGGTCTGGCCCGTGTGGCACGGCAGTCTCTGGCCAGGGCTTTGCTCTGCAGCCCTGCCATGTCGTGGTGTGGACCAGTGGGCTGTGCCCGCTCGGTCACTTACCAGTGGTAAGGCCTCGCGCACGGCACCTGGCCTTGTCAGCCTCAGTTTCCCCTCCATGAGCTGGTCCCAAGTTTGCCAAGTGGATGCAGCACTGGTGCGAGTCCCTCGGTGTCCACAGCAGCGCTGCTGTCACACCCACACGTGGACAGACGGCCTCCCGATGGGCCAAACCCCCAGGGCACCAGTTTCTGGGTTGGGCCTCCCATCTCGCTGGAGGTCAGCCTTCCAGAGGCTGCTTTAGAGAGGAGCACAAAACACCAGGGCCAGCTTCTCGGGGTGGTTCTAGAAGGTTCCCTCAACCCCCTGTCCCTCGAAACGTGAGCAAAGACACAGAGACAAGCACACACGCCAGCGCCAGCCTCCAGAGGACGAGGACAGCTCGGTTCCCCTCCCCGGTGCCGCTCGCCTGCGGGTTTGCACGGGAGCTGGTCCGCCTGGGCCGCTGCCTGGTGGCCGGCCCCAGGGGAGGGCCGCAGGGGCTGTGCTATGTCTCCCCATGTCCGCGGGCCCAGGATCTGCAGCTCCGCACCCCGGACCGCCCTGGCTGGAGGCGAGTGGCGAGCGCAGTGGCAGGAGAGGGGCCGCCCTGAGCCGCCCGAGTCTTGCGATCTCAGGAAGAGCAGCGGCTCTGTGGGGACGGGCCTCCGAGAGCCAAAGGACGTGGGTAACAACGTGGGTCTGTGACCCGGTGTGAGGGGCACGTGCCCTCCGCAGGGTGGGGGACGCCTGGCTGGACACCCGATGTCCACCGGCCCACTGCGGGGAGCCCTAGTACCCCAGCTGTCGTGGGGCTGGGGGGGTCAGGGTGCTCGTTGGTCTGCTCAGGGAGATGGTCTTGGGGGCCCTGCCTGTGCCCCCCCGTTTGCTTCCCCATCACCAGGTGGTTGTTTTTTATATTCATCATGATCATTTAAAAGGTTGTATGCTTGCGTTTTCTGGGACGCCCTTAAACCTAGCCCCCGAGGTGGGAGCCCCCCACTGCAGGCCCCCACCTCACCCTGCCCAGCAGCCGCTCGCACACTTACTGGTGTCAGGTGCATTCTGCACTCTTCGCGGTCACCGTGGACCCCAGAGAGCCTCTGTCCGCGTGGATCGTACCTATCCCCGCTCAGCACGGAGGAAAGTACCGCTTTCTCCGGAGAAGTTTTCTCGTTAATTTATTAAAATGGCAATGGACCCGTTATATAAATAAAAACACTTTACGAACATTTTTATTTTCTCAGAACGGCTGGGTGCAGCTCTAACGTCGCCCTCCCCCTGTTGGCAGCCCCAGACCTGCCCTCGCTCCGCACACCCGGGTGCTCTGCACAGGCAGCTGCAGCCCAGGCCTCCCATGTGGGGCACAGGCCATGGGAGAGGACGCCCGGCAGACGAGGGGGCTCCAGGCTTCCCCAGGGCCTCTTACCTGCCAGCTGGTTGTCAGGCTGGCCCTCAGCCTTGGGGTAGTCTGGTCCCATCTTTGCAGGCACCTGCGCCACGGTCTGGGTGTGCACGCGTGCGTGCGTGCCCAGCTGCATGAGGGGCACATTTGTGGGTCCACACCTGCCTCGATGGGCTCAGGTGCCCACGTACAGGACAGGGCCGTAGGCAGCACCATGCGTTCCATGGTGGGGGGTGGGACGTATGTTTCTGAGGGTTGGTGGCCTTGTGGAAGTCTTGGGACCCCAAGCAGATGCGTGGTTAGGCTGCCGTGGGCTCAGCAGTGCCTGGCCCTGATTGCCCCCAGCGCTAGAAGCTGAGTGCTTGCCCAGACTCACTGCCCATGGGCTCGTTGTCCCGCCTGCCCCCTCCCCTGCCTGCTCCGGCGGCTATGAACGGTCCCATGGATGTCCCTGCCTGGTCGTGGCCGCTGGGTCTCTCCCATCCTCTGCACTCCACGTCTGGTGGGGTGCACCCACCGGGGTCCTGGGATGGACCGTCACTGCCGCAGACCTCACCACATCCTGTCTGGCCTCACCTTCCATTGGCGTCTGTTCTGTGGGCTGCCCTGGCTCTCTGTCCCGTTGCCCACACTGGCTCCTCGGGGCCGGGGATCGAGGGAAGGCTGCATGCAGACATTCCCAGGCCTGCCAGAGGCTGTTCTCGCCTGGCCTGGCCTGGAGGCTCCAGAGGGGAGAAGCCAGGTTGCTCAGAACAGGACGCACGTGACCATGGGGTGGGCAGGTGCTGGCCAGGCTCACCTCCAAAGGCAGGAAGTCACATCGATGCTCTGGGCCACTGTGCCTGCGGGTGTGAACACGTGCCCACGAGATGTGTGGCCCAGGCATTCTTGGTCTGCTGGCCAGGCTCAGAGCCCATGCCAGCAAAGCCCACGGATAGCCCTAGGGATCAGTATCCAGGCAGGCGTGGGCCCGAGGGCGTCGAGGCCGAGTGATGGGCGTAGCCAGGCTGGGCCCTCAAATCCTGCGGGTGTGGTGTTCAGGCTCATGCTGGAGGCCCCCGGCAGCCGATCTCAGATGCTAGCGGGACAGGAGCCTGGGGCGGGGCAGCGCCCGTGGTCCCACCACCAGCTCCGAGGGTCGGCTCCCCCACTGAGAAGAAGGCTTGGCTGTGTCTGGTTCTCTTGGATGAAGGGGGACTGACAATCTGGTGCCCAGGGCAGCATCAGAAAGCGGCGCCTCATCCCGTCCTCCTGGTCAACGACCAGCCTCAGTGGGGGCTTCCGGCCTCCTGGGCGGCGGCCCTGCCGTGGGCCGGGGCAGGTGGTGGACCAGGGAGCACCCGCCCCTGTGCGCACCTGCAGCCTCGCTCCTTGCACGGCGCCGGCTCTGGGAGACACGACTGTCCTCTGAGCAGGAGCCCCGTGTCAGAGTGGTGGGTTCGGACCGGGCAGTCACGTGTCCTGAGCTTCCGGGCCTGACCCTCGCCCCCGGCCCCTCTCACAGGTCACAGTCACCACCATCGGCTACGGGGACAAGGTGCCCCAGACGTGGGTCGGGAAGACCATCGCGTCCTGCTTCTCTGTGTTCGCCATCTCCTTCTTCGCCCTCCCGGCGGTAGGTGCTGCATGGCGGGGCTGTGCACGCGCTCCCGGTGGGCTCCCCCGAGCACAGGGCCTGCTCACCGAGGTGTCCCCGACCTCCTTGCCCCCAGAGCGTCCTTGGCAGCAGGTGTGAGCAGTGGTCTGTGGGGTCCTTCTGTAGTGTAGCAGACAGGCGGGTGCAGGCGTGGATTCACCCCGAGGGGTCATCGGGAGGCCCCAGCAGCAGCCGCCCGTGACGGCAGAGGGGGCAGTCTGTGCACCTGCTGAGGCCTGAGCTGGGCCTTGACCACATCCTCCCCAGAAGTCGTGGACCGTGAGGGTTGCACCTTCTAGTTGCCCACGTGGGTCCGTGGGTCCCTGTAGGGCGTGTGCGTATGTACAGGACACTCCCTACGGGGATGTGTATAGATTCCATGCACGGCTGCACACGTGTGTGTACGTTGGTCTCCTCTGTGGACGAGGGACTCGCTTCCCAACAAGCTGGTTCCATCTGTCCTATTGGCAATCCCAGGCACGCAGCTGCAGACCCTCTCAGACGGGGCTACCTTCTGCCCAAGCTGGCAACCAGGCGCCTGCCCTGTGCCCCTGGCGCCTGCCGTGTCCCCCCAGGCCGGGCCAGGCAGTAGCTGCCCGCGTGGACGTGAGCCCCGGTCTCCGTTCTTCCCAGGGGATTCTCGGCTCCGGCTTCGCCCTGAAGGTCCAGCAGAAGCAGAGACAGAAGCACTTCAACAGGCAGATCCCAGCGGCAGCCTCACTCATTCAGGTGAGGATGCCGCCGTGGGCGTGTGCGGCCTCGAGTCAGCGGGTTGACACCAGCCCGATCTCAGCGTCTGTTGAGATCTCAAAGCTGCTCTCGGCCGCAGTGCTCGGAGCGGATCCCTCCGGAGTCAAGATGCAGACTGTGGGGCCGCGCCAGCTAGTGGGCCCGGGAAAGCGGGTTGCCTGGCTCCCTCCCCGCAGGGTCCTATGGAGGGTCATGTCCTGTGGGGAGGGCCAGGGGACAAGGATGAGCGTGACCAGCTCCTGGGCGGGGGACTTTCCATGCCCCCCCCCCCAGCCACGGAGGCCGGCCTTGGCGTCTTGGTCCTCAGCCTCCTACCATGACCACCTTCCCGCTCTGCACCGGCGCAGGTCTGGGCGGGAAAAAGGAGGGTCCCTACGTGGCCATCCCCCGGGGGGCTGGGGCCCTGCTTGTGCAGTATGGGCACCTTCTGGGTGTCCCCGGCACCCCATGGAGCTTGGACACCCCTGTGACAGCAGGTGGGACTGGTGAGCTGATAGCATGGCCGCACCGTTTTCCAGGGCCCCTCAGTGGCTGGTCGGGACCCCAGGGCTGCTGTGATGAGGCCTGGGGGCTGGAGAGACAAAGCCTAAGAGCAGTGGGGGAGAAGGGGGCCCTGAGTTCCAGAGCACCCTGCTCCGCCCTGTGAACCAGGGCTCCTGGAACCCACCAGACAATGGCTGGTCCTTTTCATGCAAACAAAGGCCAAAACCCACCTGAAGACCGGGTCCCAGAGGGTCTGGGGATGGAAGAGTGGGGAGGAGCAGGCCCAGGGCCGGCCTGGGGAGTAGTTGAGGGGGATCCTAGGGTGCACACGTGGTCCGTGTCCAGCTGTGGATGTGGGGCCCTCTGCCCAGTGGGGCAGCTGCATCCAGGACTGAATGCCCCCTAGGGACGCCCTAGGGTCCCGCGCCCCATGGCCTTGTCTCCTGTGCCCTCTGCAGCCCCGAGAGGGACACCAGCCATCAGGCGCTGCTCCTCCTGAGAGCCAGAGCTCAGCCCCGGGCTCCCCCGCGTGCCTCTGAAGCCCTTCCGGAACCCGCCGTCTGGGGCCTGGACGTGGACCTGGATGGGAAGGAAATAGCAAGGGCCATAAAGCTGAGGGGCTGGGCCCCCTCAGGCCTGGTTTTATGGCCCCACAGCCTTCTCCTTTCGGGGAGACCATAAATCAGGCCGTAAAACCAGGGCGGACTGCTGTGGGCGGGGAGTGTGGTGGATTCCTCGTGGAGTCTGGTGCCTTTGGGGGCGAGCCCCCTGCGAAGCCCACGCTCGGGCAGTGCATTCAAGGGGCTGCAGACATGCCTACAGCGGGAGGATGGGTCCCCGGGGAGGTGGCAACGGCACAGTTCCTGGGCAGTACATTCGTGGGCAGGACACGTGCCTGCCGCTGAGGAAAGTGGGCCTTGGAGGGGCCAGGCCTGTGTGGCCTTTCCTGTAGGTGGCATGAGGGCTGCCCTGTCTGCCCAGGTCCCCGTCGTGGGTGGTGTCACGGCCACCTGGGACCTTGCCAGCCCTGCTGCCAGTACAAGGCCCCCAGGATGCGTCCTCATCGGCGGCTATCCAGAGGCTCCCCATGACTACAGACGGCACCCAGGCCCCCACATTTGGGCCTCGGGGAGGGGCCTTGCTCCTCCACCCCTCCTGCCGGGGGCCCACAGGCCCGGGGATTCTGTTTCTGAGCTCGTCCCTGAACCTGCCGTGTGCACCCACTGGGTGTGGCCCGAGGAGAGACAGTGTCTCTGCATCTGCGAAGGGATCAGGCTGGGGGAGGGGGTGGCAGGTGCGTCGGGGTCACAGACGAAGACCTGCGTGGCGTCCGAGCTGAGCCTCAGGCAGCACATGAGGCCCTGGGAAGTGGGGGGCTGCCTGCAGGCTGGGGCGCAGGCTGCTCCCACCAGGCCGCTGACCGCCTCCCCCTCCCACTGGTCCAGACGGCGTGGAGGTGCCATGCGGCCGAGAACCCCGAGTCCTGCACCTGGAAGATCTACGTCCGCAAGCTGGCGCGTGGCCATGCCCTGCTGTCCCCCAGCCCCAAGCCCAAGAAGTCTGTCATGGTAATAGCCCCTGCCTGCCCCCCGGACGGCATCCCTCAAGCAGGCCAGGAGGCCTTGGGGCCACAGCTCCCGGCCAGGCTTTGACCCTGGGTTCAGCTGAGCTCTGTTGGAGCAGCCCCACTGCTCCGGGCCCGGGCTGGGGGTTGGGGGTCATGGCCGGGCGATGCCCTCCCAGGGTCCCCTGGCCCCAGGGGTATGTGGGATGGGGGCTACAAGGCCAGGGCTGTGGGGGGCCCGAGAAGGAGCCCCAGGGCGCAGCATGGTCCGGGATCCCGTCTGTGGTGGCAGAGAAGGCTCTCGAGAGGGCCCTGGTGTCAGGCTTTGTCTGCGGGGCACGGTGGGTGTCGGTTGGGAAGGAGGTGCCATCCCAGCTCGGGGAAGAGGCCTGAGGTTGCGGTGCAGGGGGGTGGACAGGCCTCAGGCAGGGATGTCATCTGTGACTGGCTGATGTGGTGGACGAGGTGTCCCTGCCCATACCTGGTGGGGAGGCGCCCAGCTGTCCCCAGAGCCGCTGTACCCCCCAGTCCCCCTCTCCTCACCATGGCCCCCTCAGAGCAGCTCTGCCCGCCCCGGACCGCCTGCCGCCCACCCCAGCACATGCCGTCGCTCCTGGCGGCCTTGTTGGCATGCGCCCCTGTGCCCTCTGGGACACTGACCTGTTTGCCGGCTTCCGGCCACCTGCCCCTCGGCCCAAGCCCCCCGCAGGACCCCAGCCCCGCCGCAGGGCCGTGGCCCCCCCATCTGCATGCACCAGGCCAGTGCTTGGCCCTGACGCCTGGCTCCCTGGCCAGTGCCCAGTGGGGACTGCCAAGGGGTTCCGGGGCTAGCGGACGCCCAGGAACCCTTGGCTTATTGCTTGTTGTTTTAGGTAAAGAGAAAGAAGTTCAAACTGGACAAGGACAACGGGCTGAATCCCGGAGAGAAGGTGCTCACAATCCCCCACATCACGTGTGAGCCCGTCTCAGAGGACCGGAGGCCAGACCACTTCTCTGTGGACAGCTGTGACAGCTCTGGTGAGAAGCCTTCGCCCCGGGTGGCGGCATGGGGATGGGGACGGGCACTCGGCTCCTGTGGACCTGGCGTCTGCCCCGTGACATCCTGCCCCCCACCCCCAGCTCAAAGGCAGGTCCTCCTGAGGAGGCGGGACCCCACCCTGGAGGGACTCTTCCTCTTGCTCTGCTCCACGCACTGAGCTGGAGGGACCGACCAGCCCTGCCTCAGTCGTGGTGTGTGGCTGGCACCCCGAGGCGGGCAGAATGGAAGTGGCCCAGGCATGTTGACCCCCCATTCCCGGTGGAGCAGGGACGAGACCTCCAGAGCCCACTCTGTGCACACACCCTCGTCCCCTTCCTCAACGCCGCGTGTCTTTGCTTTTCGGGCATTTCTGTGTCCATCTCTCCCTTCTGGGACCTCTTCCTGGCACCCAGCGGAACATGCCCGCTTACCGGCCGCTGTAAGGGCAGAGTCACAGTCTCCGCTGTGGCAGAGAGGGACAGGCTCACATTGTTCCTGACGCTTTGTGCTGACGGGGGCCCAGCCCACCAAGTGCTGGGTTCTCAGGCGGCTGACCCCCTCATGCATCCCCCTGCGTGGGGTCCCAGTCCCTTGGCAGCAGGGCGGAAAGCACTCCGGAAAGGGGCCATGGCCGCTCCCTGTGCCTCGGGGCTGCCTGCGGACTGGGCCAGGGCGCCCACCCCGCTGGGCACTGGGCCACCGCGGCCCCATCCCATGCAGTTGGGATTCCGCTCTGGCCTGAATCTGGCCACTTCGCTGGTGAGCCCCTGGGACGCGCTCCTCGCCCGCCCCCCGGAGTGGGCACAAGGGACAATTGTGCCAACAAATGCCCGGGCCCCCCCAACTCCGGATCCAGGGGCAGGACCATTGTTGCGGTGCAGATGGGGGCTGTGCGCAAATGCTAATGGGCAGGTCGGGCGTGGGGAGCAGCATCTCTGCTGTTTGCTGAATGTGGGGGGCTGCATTCAGACTGTTTGCTCTTATGAAGTGCCTGGGATGCCTGCAGAATGGTAATGAGGCACGAGAGCGGGGAAGCCAGGCTCCCTTTGTGGAATGCTTTTGCACGGAGGAGTTTTGCTTTCCCGCTGACATGATAAGTCAGCCCGGCCTGAGCCGCGGCACTGCTGGAGCCTGAGCTGTTGGCCTGGCCCCCGGGGCCCCGTGTGGCCCGCAGCCTGGAGGTGGTGGCTGAGGCTCTCCAGAGCCCTGGTGGTGGAGAGGGGGCCTCGTCCCGGGCAGATGCCGTCACCGGGAAGGGCCCTAGCCCTGGTCCCAACACAGCAGGGCGCGAGCAGCCAGGCTAAATCCTCCCCCACCCCGGGCCGGATCCAGGCCTTGCACCCGAGCCTCGCCACGTCACGATGTGGGGCGGGGGAGGCAGGCGCCCTCCCCTTCCCGGCTCTGGCCTGCGCACAGCTCCCCACTTCTGTGGTTTCTTGAGCCCATGGAGTCTCTGGGCTTCTGTCCTGTGACACCTAGGGTCCTGGGAAGGGCGGTCCACCCACATTCATGGCCTCCAGCGCCTGGTCTGCACCCCTGTAATTCCTGAGCAGGTGTCCTGTGTTCGTGGCAAAGGCCCTGACTGGCCGCAGGAGGAACTGTGGTGGCGGCCGGCAGTGTGGACAGGAGCCTGCCCTCCAGGCTGCCGTCCTTACGCAGCTTGCAGCCCTCGCACCCCCGGCTGCTCACACGGCCCTGCTCACCCGGGTCTGTGGTCAGGATCCCACCCCGTGCTTGGCCCGCGGGACGCCCGGGGTTGGGGGCGGCGGGGCCTCCTTGGCATCCGGGGAGGAGGAAAGGCCCCGGCAAGGGAGCTGAGCCTGTGGGCGTCTGGGGCACAAGCGCCGGGCTCAGCCTGGTCTGGCTCAAAGGCTTCTTGGAAGAGGTGGCAGCAGTGCTGGGTCGAGCTGTCTGGGAGGGAGGGAAGGAGCAGCGGCTGGGGTGGGGGAGGGGGTAGCCATGCCCCTGCGGCTCCGTGTGGTCGCCAACCTGGGCGTGCCGCGTGCTTTCCTCCTGCACCCTGGGAGCGAGCGTGCCTTCCCAGCGGAGAGGCCTGCATGGGCTCCCGGCGTGCGGGTGCTGACATGATCCTCCCTTCCAAGACTGGAGCGGGGCTCCGGAGCCTGCAGATGCTGGACGGGCCGGTCCCCGAAGTCCTCAGAGCACTAGCGGTCACGCTGGGAGGCGCTCGTGCAGAGCGGGGCCCGCGGCGGTAAGGGGGACTTGCTGCTCCTGCTCGCAGGGCACTTCCGGAAGAGCCTAATTCGTGGGGCGTGTGGGCAGCCAGCACAGTGCCCCCGGCCGCACCTGCCAGACCTCCCCTCTCGCCCTCCCCTCTGTGGGCAGCAAGGGTCGGATGGCGCTCTGCCCGCTGCCGTCTGCGGGCCTCCGCCCCGGGTCCCACCCTGCGCCCCGACCCACGCTGCCTTCCCCCGTGTTCAGGTTTTGCCTTTTTAAATTCTCCTCTGCATGGGTCGCTTGAATGCAGTCGACACCGGCTCCTGCTCACCGGCAGATTTGCTGGGTTTCTGCTTTGGAGTTTGGGCTTAACGTCCTTCTTCCTGAAGGACCTTCAGCGGTTCTTTCAGGGAAGGTCTGTGGATGGTCAGCTCGGTTTTCATTTGTCTAAAATCGTCCTATTTTGCCTCTGCCGTTGGTGATGGTCAGTCGGGGAAGAGGTCGCGGGCTGAGGTACGGACGCCGCGGGGTCCGGTGTCCCAGTGTTGTCCAGCTCCTTGACATCCCCGTCACCCCCTGGGACTCTGGTGCTAGGTCGTGTCTCCACAGTGGAGCGGGGAGGGTGCGGTGAGCTCTCTCCATCCGCCGTCCGCCGTGATCCCTGAATCCGAGGGTCCGTGTCTTTCCCACAGTGTGGACACAAGCACCAAGGATCGCCGCCCTCGCGGCTCCGATCGGCCCTGGGAACCGGGCCCGGCTCAGCCATCTCAGTCCGTCCTCCTTGGCTGTCCCTTGTATTTTCCTGCTCTGTCTCCCCGGCCGCCCCCTCGGTGGCTTCTTTCCGGGCCACTGGCTGTTCTGATGTATCTGACCCACTGGGTAGTCCCCGCTGAAATTTCCACGCCCGGGAGCTTCCCCGTCAGGGCATCCTTGGCATGCTCGGTCCTTGCAGCTTCTGTCTCCCTGGGAGCGCACAACGTCGACTTAATCAGTCCCTCGAACGTGCTTATGTCATCACCTGTACTGCGATGTCATCATCCGTGCCACGTCGTCGCCAATGTCAGCCACCATGATCTCCATCACAGTGCCCTCATCCTGGTCACGGCGGCCTTCTCCATGTCACGATGTCCTCATGTGCATCACGATGTCGTCATCCATGCCATGACGTCACCGTCCTCGGAGAGTCTGTCTCTGTTAGCGGTGGCTTCTGCAGCTTTCCCACAGCAGCTCATTTCCCTGTGGTCTGTGGGGGTCTCTAGCGGGGGCTCCCCTGTGTCCTCTTGAGGGGACATTGCTCTGGAGACACTGTCCCCTGGACAGGGTAACCCCGTGAGCCCCTCCAGTTGTCTATGGGGTGGGGTTTTCTGGATGCCTGCGTGGTGTGAACACAGGCCTGCTCTCCCGTGAGAACACGCCTGTCCCCACGTGGCAAGAGCTGACACCTCACTCGTGCTCCACGAGCGCAGGCCACTGCAAACCAGCTTTCTCTCTTCTCTGCATTCGCCACGCCTGGGTTGGTGGGTTGGTTTCCTCTTCCTTGTTGCTGTGACTCGAGTCTGCCCACTGCTCGGCGTCTCTGTCCTCCATTCCTGCCTCGTGCTGGTCGCAAGCCCGGCTCTTCCTCCAGGGCGCCCCGCAGCTCCCCCAGTGAGGGGATGCCCAGGACTGCCAGCGTGTGGAGTCAGGGCTGTGGCTGCTGGGGCCCTGGGGGACCCCAGCCAAGCCCGTAGAAGACGTTTGTTACTTCAGTGAGCTTTGTTGGGGAGTTTGTAGAGAGAAGGTTTTGATGGCCTCAGTTTCTTGCTGGAAACAAGTCCTCGTCTTGGCAACAGAGAGAGTGTCCCTGGCAGGGGAAGCCGGGAGCTCCCTGCTGGCAGAAGACCGGGCCATGACACTCTAGGTCGGAAGCCCCCTGGGATGCCCTAGAATCAGCAGGAGAATTTCGGAGGCTGTCCCTGGAGATTCTGAGTCACAGGGCTTGCAGGGAGCCCAGGAGTCTATAACGTGACCCCACTTACGAAGGGGACTGTCCCTGGGGACCCTGAGGACAAGGCCTAGCCCTGACTGCAGGGACCAGAGCAGGGGTTCTGTGACCCAGGTCTGTCTCACCTGGGCCCCTCCTGGCACCCGCAGCAGGGTCCGGGTCAGCCTTCCATTACGAGAGCTCCCTGCAGAGAGAAAGGAGCTCGCTCCCTGCGGTACGACTGTCAATACATAAGCGCCAGCTAGGACGCTTCAAGAAAGGCGGGATGCTTTCCCCCAAGACCCGGGGCACGCGAAGGACAAGGGCACACAGCTCTTCTCACTCCCAGTCCACGTGAACCAGGAGGTTCTAGCTGGTAGAACGGTCAAGGAAAAGACATCGCCGACATCCAGGGTGGAAAAGAAGAGGTGAAGCCCCCTCCGTGTGCAGGTGGCGCGGTTCTCGGCGTGGAGCCCTGGTGCGTGGGCAAGATGACCACGAGTGAGCGCATGAGCCGAGGCAGGTCACAGGCAAGCATCAGTTTTCTCTCGGCGTTCTGCCGGCAAATAATCTGCGGTGGGGCACCTGGGGGGCCCAGTGGGGTACGCCTCTGCCTTCGGCGCGGGTCATGATCTCAGGGTCCTGGGATCGAGCCCTGCATCGGGGAGCCTGCCTCCGCCCCTCCCCCCCTACTCATGCTCGCTCACAAAAATTGTTTTTAAAAGCACCACTTACTGTAATGTTAAAAACATGAAATACTCAGAAGGCAGCCTGACGGAAGATGCGAGCACTGAGCCCTGGAGACTGTGAAACGTTGCCAGGAGAAGTCACAGAATCCCCGGGGCCGGGGAGAGCTGCGCCGCGCTCTGGGTCACCAGCCTCATGCTCATCTCTGAACTCAGTGCAACAGGCATCAGAATCCCATGGGCCTTTTGTGGAAACTAACGAGCCGGGTCTGAAATTTGCATGGAAATGACCCTGACGTTCCAAAACAACGTTGGAAAATGAGCAAAGTTGGAGGGCCAGCCCTAGCTCAGAGACGAGCAGATAGAGTCAGAGCAGAAGAGAGTCTGCATAGACCTACATGCCGTGGGGACAGGTGACTTCCGACCGAGGCATAAGGGCAGGTTGGTGGAGGAGGGGTAGCAGCTCCGGCAAGCCGTGTGGATGTGAGTAGAGCATCCACGTGTCCAGTGGTGAACTTGGAGCTACATCTTGCCGCATATCCAAGAATGAACTCAACATTTATCACGGAAACGGAAGGCCGAGAGTTACAGAAGAAGACGTGGGAGAAAATCTCTGTGACTGAGAGCTGAGCTTCTCGAACACGACCCCAGCAGCATGAGCTCTGATAAGAACCAACCATTTGGACTTTTCAGAATTAAAAACCTCTCTTTGAAAGGCGGTCGTAAGAGGATGAAAAGATAAAGTCCAGACAGGGAGAGCATGTTTCCAAATCAGCCATCTGATAAAGGATTTGTGTCCAGAATGTGAGAGGGATGCTTATGGCTGAGTAATAAGACAAAAACAAAAACAGGCAAGCGGTTTAAACAGACACTCATCAAAGAGAAACAGGGGGGCCTGGGGGGCTCAGTCGGTGAAGCGTCTGCTTTGGGCTCTGGTCATGATCCCGGGTCCTAGGCTCCAGCCTCGTATCAAGCTCCCTGCTCCGCGGGAAGCCTGCTGCTCCCTCTGCCTTTCCTCCACCCTATCCCCTCTTGTGCTCTCTTTTTTGCTGTCTCTCTCTCTCAAATAAGTAAATAAAATCTTTAAAAGAGAGAGAAATGGGTACGCACCAGAGAATATATTTGATACCGTTAGTTATTAGGGAGATGCGATTTAAAAGCACAGTGAGGGGCCCCCGGGTGGTTCAGTCGGTGGAGCGTCTGCCGTTGGCTCGGGTCGTGGTCTCGGGGTGCTGGGTATCCCCGCAGGATGACACACCACTACTCAGAACTAAGAATGAGCCATGAGCACACACAACAGCTTTGGAGAAATAGCAGAATAATTGTGATGAGTGAAGGAAGCCAGACAAGGAGAAGGAAGAAAGCGAAGGAGAGGGAAAAAAGAGCTCAGAGCACTTTATTCTGTTTGTATGAGACTCTAGGAATCGCAGACTTCTCTAGAATGAGGGCAGGCCGAGCGCTGTCCTGGGATGCATGGGGACGGGGGTCGGGTAGGGGGGAGCCCAGAAGGCCACAGAGAGACCGGGGGCGGGTGTGAGGGGCACGCTCGTGATCCTAGCTGCGCCGACAGTTTCCTGTGTCCAAAATCACCAACATGGCACACTTTAATCACGGGCAGTCTGTTGTGTGTCTGTGATGCCTCGATGGAAAAAAAAAACATAAAAATATTTTGCACAGCAAAAAATACCCCAGTTTTTTTAACGATACCCCGGGGATGATAGTCATACACATCAGGCTAATTTCATCAGGCTGTGGGGAGCCCATACGTCCCGAGGACAGACGGATGGAAGACAGAAGCGCAGTTCGAGAAAGAAGACACCGAGCTTCAGACAGCGGAACCGATGCTGGCAACCTCAGTCATGATCACGGAATGAAAATTAAAGCTTTTGGGGGCTGGACTTCTCTGATGGCTGCTGGTGGCCCGTGGGCCGGCGAGCTTGGAAAGCCTAGGCCCAGCCACGGACGCTGGGAGGATGTGTGGGGGCCGCCGCTTTGGAGGTGCAGAGGGCGGTTTGCGTGAAAGCTCGGGCCGCACACGCCTCCCCCAGAAGCACATTCTGCACTCACACCGCACATTTGCAAAATGACCCGTGCTTGGGGACTGAGTCCTGCAGTTTCTAAACAGCAAAAGACGGCGGACCACCAGCGTCCCCGAGTGGAGCTCAGCTCCGGGGGGCTGTCATCTGCGCATCCAACAGCCACTGACCCCTCAAGAGGGTCCCCTCCTCGCTGAGGGAAGGCGGCCTCCCCGGCGGCCCGCACCTCGGGCTTGCGAGAGGAGGACCCCGGCCAGCAGGTCTGCACAGATGCGGGGTTGGAGGACGGGGAGCTCCGCTGACCTCTCCCTACGCCCCGGGACCGCCTGGGATCCACTTTCTCTGAGGCTCAGTGGCGCAGCGAAGTTGGAAAACCGGGCTGGTGCGTGTGTTAAAGGAGATCTTTAATCTCCTTTTAGTCTGTTTTATGCTAATTTGTTCCAAATCAACGTGCTGCCTCTCTCGGGGGTATATTCATTGCTATCTAATCTTCGAAGATCGCAATTGTGTTGCCACTGGGGGCAACAGTTATTTCTAGCGCCTTCCGTTCTTCTGTCCTGGGCAGCGTGCTGCCCCCCCATCTCATGAGAGGTTGGTCTGGTTTATCTTAGGTTATTATAGTTTTCTTATCCAAAAATTACCTTTTTGCTTCTTTGCTGACTTGGGCTTTTACATCGATTCATTCCCTCTCTCGGGTTGACACTTTTTTAAGAAAAAAGCCTGACAAAGAGCGGCAGTGGGCTGATTCCAAGTGTGCACTGTGCAGCCTTGCGGACGCCGACCGTGCTCCTGATGGCAGGGTGGCCCTGCTGCACAACTCGCTGTGGTCCTCGTCTTTGCTTTCTTGATCGTGTTTATGTTTTGACTTTCTCTTTCATCTGAAGAAATGTTTTCTCACTTTTTAAGCAGAACATTTTTTTTTATCTCTGTTCCAGTTCCTAATTTAACGGGCTTATAGGGAGAAGATACAGCCTTTGAAATAGTTGCGTTTTTCCAGTAAAGATTTTCTCTGTGTCCAAGTACAAACATAAAAGCATTGCTTTTGTAAATGGTCTGCGGGCCCAAGTGAAGATACATTCTCTATCTGCAAAACACAGACTTTGGTTTGTATACACAGATAAACCTACATCGTGACAGATCTCGCCCACACATGCGCGCGTGCACTTGGGTGTGCCCCCGTGCCATCATCCTGCCCCGTCCCACCTCTCCTGGCTGTGGTTACTACTGTTCTAAAATCTGGCACCACATTCCAACAATGTGGAACAGGAAAATCAAATCCTTCTTCCTTTACAATTTTGTCCTTAGAAGCTGAGGGTTAGATCCGTGGGGTACTCCTGAGCACAACCTCGCCGCCGGGAAGCTCCGGCCTTCTCTCCTGTGTGACCCTAAGCAAGCCACTGCTTTCTCTGGGCCTCGGTTTCCAGACCTGCGAGATGGGGATCCTCGCAGGGCCGCACCCTGGAGTTAGAACATGGGAGCGCCCGCCCTGGGCCTCCTCCCTGCCAAAGAGCCCCTCTCCACCGGGCTCCTCGCACCACAGATCTCGGGCTGATCTCTCTTTTATGGCTTCTTGAAATTGCACTGTTTTATACAACTCTGGGACTGGGTGCGGTGCGTAGGCTTTGAGGGGCTCTTTGGTCCTTGCTTGGTGCCCCTTGCCTCTGGGACCCCCATGAGCAGCCTGGGCTTTACTCTGGTTTTCCCCGTGCTCCGGCTGGAAGGGGGGCTGCTGGTCCAAGCACGTGGCCTCCGGTCACACCCGCTTTCCCGTCTTGCCCCTTCAGCGCACACAGTGAGACGGCCTGCAAGGCCGCTGGGGCAGTCCGTCCTGAGATTTCCAGCCTCCCCTTCCTCCCCCACAGTGGCATGAGCCACAGCCTTTCCCAGTGCCGGGAATCTCCGTTGCTTCGGGCTTGGACCAGCCTTCCAGAAACCTCCCGCAAGCCCCACGTCCGAGTCATTTGTTTCTCTGTGCTCATGGCCAGGATGCACGAGTTTGCTAGAGGCTACGAACAAGCTACTCCCGACCGTGCAGATTAAGCCACAGAAGTTCCCTTCGCTGTCCCAGAGGCAGAAAGGCCAGATCAAGGCATGGCCTGGGCAGCTCGGTCCTGGGCTGGCGGAAGGCCACCTCCTCGCCTCTGCACACAGAGCCCTTCCCCGGTGTCTGGGCAGCCCTGCCATCCCTGTCTCTCCCTCGTCCAAACTTCCTGCTTCCGTGGAGACACCGGCTGTAGTGAGAGTGGGAACCACACTGACGGCCTCACCAGACCCTAACCTCCTTTGCGGCCCCTTTTCTGAAGGTCACCTGCACGGGGCCTGGGCCAGAGCACTCTGAACTCTGAGCCTCAGGGACCCACTCAGCCCATAGCCCTGGAAAAGGTGCGTGACGGACGTCAGTGGGGGCTGCTTGGCCTCGCCTGCCGCAGGGGGGCTCCCCTCCTTGCACCCCCTCCAGCCGTCCGCAGCAGGGCAGCGTTCTCTCTGGCCAGGGGAGGAAAGCGGGGCTCCTCCCCAGCAGCCCTGTTGACATCTGGGGCCACATCAGACTTTGTGGTGGGGCTGCTGGGGTGGCGGGCAGCATCCTGGCCTCTGGTAGGGCCTAGCAGCCGCCGCTGTGTTCCGACGAGTGGGATGTCCCTAGATAGTGCTCTCCCATCCGCTGGCCGCGGCCGGGTCATACTAGCCACGTGGCTGGTGGCTGAGCCCTTGCCTCATAAGCCACACACAAGCCACACAGGCCACGGACCTTCGCCCCAACCCTTCAGCCGGGTGGTTCTTTAAGGTAAAGGGACGGCCACTCCTCCGCCCGCGTACGTGGGGCCCGGCCTTTCACCTCCCGACCGTCCGAGTCCCAGTGCTGCCGGTGGCCGTGGCCGAGCCTTTCACATACATCCCCCTCTGGGCCAGCGTCCGGCCCAGGGGTCTGGGGGAGCAGCTCTCTGGGCCTCTCTACTCCGGAGCACGCCCGGTCTCTGCCTCTTAGGACATTCGAGTTTCTGGGGGTGACAGCCTGCCATTTCTTGGGGGTTTTGCTGCATGTTTCCTTCTGGTTGGATCTGGCTTGTGCCTTCCCAGCTGGAATGCCCTGCCAGCGATAGTGTGTCCTTCTCGGGGGGACCCACCCCGAGGCCCATGATGCTTTCCAGCCCTCACTGGTGATGCAGCTTTAATCACCCATCAAAGAGTCATTCGGAGCTGCTTTGCTGCTGATAAGCAACCGGGGGACGTGATCTAAAGCCGTGAACATATCCTGTTGCTTATGAACAAATGTCTCCTGGATTTAGAGCTTTCCTGGAACCGATGTTTACGAGGCTGATTGCAGAACGCGGTTTCTCCAGCCCTAGCCTCCGCCAGCAGCATCCTAAAGTCTGTCCAGTGAGAACGGTATTCCGAGGCAAAACATCTCAACTTTGTCCTGTGGGAAAAACTTTCCTCCTCCCCCGTTTATTTACTTCTTTTGACTTATCTATACGCACGGGCTCGTGGGCTTCTTGTAAGCTGCCTCTCACCGTCCTGAGTTATTTCGCTACTGAGCGTCCCAGGTTTGGCCTCTAGAAACCCTTTCAGGCTGGCTTCTGTGTCCTTGTGACAGGCTCACATTTTGTATTTAATATTTTTATTTTTGGGTGTTTGTTCTTCAGCATTTCTGTATGTTCTGGTGAAGCAAGATTCAGGCTTGTTTCCTCCACACTCTGCTCCAGCCCTGGAGACCACCAGTTTTCCAGGGAGCTCTGGTTCTTTTTAACGGGTGGCGGGGGTGTGTGTGTGTGAAATTATTGGAAATCAGACTCTGGGCCCTGGGCGTGCCTGTTACTACTCAGTGTTTTCTCTTCTCGTCCCTTCTGTGCGCGGAGCTAAGGAAATGCGCACGAATGTTTGCACCTACAAGTACACGGACCCACCCAGCCAGGCCCAGGGGAATCTGCAACCCCTGCCCGGGTCCCTCCTGCTCCTCTGTCTGCACTGGGCGTCCCTTACCTAGGAGCCTCCTTCGTCCCCTGTGAGACGCGGACTCACGGCGAAAGCGGCTCACCTGGCTGGTGAGTCGCTTTGCCCTCACCGCTGCCGAGTCACACCTGCTGGCTTGTTCGTAATTCTCTGCCCGCTCCCGCTCTGTCAAGATTAAAGTCGACAAATCAAGTACTATGGCCTCAAAGTGCTTGGGATCGTGGTTTTCTTTTCCCGCTCTCCCTCTCACCCCCCTCTCCCCTTTCAGTGTGTTTCTGTCCCCCGTTTGAAAAATTAGTTCTCTACCTTCAATTTTTTTTACTTGTTTTTTTTTAAAGATTTTATTTATTTATATGACAGAGATCACAAGTAGGCAGAGAGAGAGAGGGGGAAGCAGCCTTGCCGCTGAGCAGAGAGCCCGATGTGGGGCTCGATCCCAGGACCCCGAGATCATGACCCGAGCTAAAGGCAGAGGCTTTAACCCACTGAGCCACCCAGGTGCCCCTTTTTTACTTGTTTTTTAAAATACCACGTCGTGGAGGTATAATTCATGTACCATAAAATTCTCCCATTTTCACTGTGACTCCAGGAAATTCACTGACGTGTGCAGTCGTCACCACGATCTAGGTTGGAAACACCCCCCACCCCACCAGGAGACCCGCCGTGCCCATGCGGGGTCCGCTCCTGTCCCCACGCCGGGCCCAGCCACCCCTCCTCCGGCCGCAGCAGACCATGGATGTCCCTGCTCTGGACCGTCGTAGAAAATGTGATCGTTGTTTTCCCGGCGGCGTTCAGCATGCTTTTGAGGCTCCTCCAAATTATGGGACCTCAAAATATCTCATCCCTTTTTATTGCTGGGGAGTGTCTGCTGTGTAGACAGCCGCATCTTTTGCTCTCCCACTCCCCAGAGGAGGGGTTTTTCACAGTGTTTCGCACTCCTGCCTGCGGGGAACGCGGCTCCGAGTTCTGTGCGCTTGCTTGCCTTCGTCCTGTGGAGACGTCTAGCCCCGGGATGGCTCCAAGGGGACCTGTTTCCTTCCTTGAGGAATTGCCCAGCGGCTTTCCGAAATGGACGGGCCACTTTACATTCCCAGCAGCAGCCGGTGAGGGTTTCTGTTTACCCAGAACCTTATGACCATTTCCTGTCTGTCCTCTTTATGCTCGCCACGCGGGTATCTCCTGCGGCTTTGGTTCGCGCTTCCCTAGGGGCCAGTGACATCGGAAATTTTCCACAGGCTCGTTGGCCGCTTACGTATCTTCTTTGGTGGAATGTGTGTTTGGATCTTTGGCCCGTTTTTAGACACTAAACTTCATATTTTTAGACATTCTGATGCAACCGTAAGAGAAAGCGTGGAGAGACCCACGCGCCCTTTCCACGGTGGCCCTGGGGGTCCCGTGACTGGAAGCCAGAGTCCGTGGCACAACCAGGACTGTGATGCTGAGACAGCTGAGGATCGGGCCGTCCCGTGCCAGGCCGCTGGTGTGGCCTCTTGACAGCCGCACTGACTTCTCTTCTGCTCCCGCCCCCACTTAATCCCTCGACACCCCTCACGCGCTCCCCACTCCCGTGATGTTGTCATTTTAAGATCGGCGTATGAAGGGGCCACACGGCACCCGACTGTTTGGACTTGGCTCTTCCGATGTAGCGTGACCCTCAAGATTCACGCAGTCCGTGCGTATCTGCCACTCGTTTGTGTCGCTGGGGGCACGCCGGGGTGTGGACACCTGTGGTTTAACTGCTCGCCCCTGAAGGACAGCCGGGGGCTCCCAGCGTGGACCTTTCCCAAGTCCTGCTAGGCTGACTGGCAGCCCTCAAAGCTCGGAGGTCCTGATTCCTGGAACTGGCCGCTGCTGCCCCACAGGGCAGAGGAGACGCTGCGTCCACACTGAAATTAAGGATATTGAGGTGAGGGGGTGATTCTGGATTATCCCGGCGTCGGCGTGAATACCCTTGCAGGAGGGAGCGGAGGGGGGATCGGACGGCAGGAGAGGACAGTGACGTGTCACCAGAAGCAGGGGGAAGACGCGGTGTGGGCCCGCGGAGGGCCACCAGCTCGGAAAACAGGCAGCTTCTGGAGGAAAGCGAAGCAGGGAGACAGATCCCGCCGAGAGCCCCCGCAAGGCACCGCAGCTGCCCGGGCCGGCCGTCTCTGCCGTCTGGAACACGTCTTCGGAACCGCGAAAGAGTCTGTTCGCGTCATTTCGAGCCACTGGGGTTGTGCTCATTTATGACGGCAGCCCCAGATGAGGCTGGCGGGAGCACCCCGGACGGGTTCTGTGCGGACACGAGTTCGTTTCTCCAGGGTAAGGCCCGGGCCGTACTGGCTGAGCGTCCTCTAGAAAGGGCAAAGCCCTTCTCCCACGCGGCCGTACTGACTGCCCGTCCCCTCCTGCCGTATAGGGGTGACCCCGTTTCTCCGGCCCGTGCCCGCGTCTGGTTGTGGACGCTGGCTCTCTTCCGGCCGTTCCCGTAGGTGGGCAGCCAGATGTCATCGCTTGGAGTCCGCGTCCTCCTGCCGGCTGGGGACCCCGAGTGCGGCAGCCCCGGATCTGCTCCTCGCTGAAATGTCCCGGTCAGCTGCCCACTTTCCAATTGAACTGTTTCTAACTCTTGAGTTGGGAGAAGTCGGTACTTATTCTAGATCCTAGTCCTAAGCCAGGACTGTCATCTGTACCTGTCCTTCCCCAGTCTGGGGCCGTCCTCGTCCTCCTCCTCACCAGGCCCTCCGCAGAGCGAGTATTGTAATCTCAGTGGAGCCCGGGGTGCCCTGCCTGTGGGCTGTATCGTGCCGTCAAGTCTAGGGGCTGTTCGTCGTACCTTCGATCTTGAGCATTTCTTCCCGCGTCTCCTTGGCAACCGCTCTGTTGGGGGGTCACTCGTGTCCCCTCCGATCCAGCCACTTGACGTGTCCCATTCTGCGGCGTCGCTGCATTCCCGGAGCTGTCAACGGCCACAGCTGCAGAACCATCTCTCATCGCCCCCAAAATGCAACCAAGCCCCCTTTAAGCCCCGGTCCCAGGCCCCCGTTCCATCCCCGTACGCCCTAGGCAACCCCTCGTCGGCCTCCTGCCCCCTGGGACTGGCCGGTTCTGGGCATTTTACATAAATGACGCCACTCCCGAGCGTGGGCGTTCTAGGCTGGCGGCTCCACCAGCGTCTGGTGCGCACAGACGTGCTTGTTGCTCTTCCCCGCCGGGTGCGTTCCGGCGTCCGGCACACCAGGGCTTCTGATCCATCCCTCGGCCCGTCGTGTCTGGGTCACTTCCACCCACTGGCCGTTAGGAGCGACCATGAGCGTTGGTGTAGGCATTGGTGTGCGGGCGCCTCACTCCTCTTGGGGCGGCGCGTGGCCGAGGAAGGCGGAGTCGGAGGGTCCCTCCGGGTCTAACGTTTTAAGAAACTCACAGACTGTTTTGCAGAGCGCGTGTGCCGCTCCCCATTCCCTCCCTGGGTGTGAACACTACCCCGTCCCTCTGTGTGAGCACTTGTTCCCATCTGGCCTGTTATTTAGGCCACGTCGTGTGGGAGAAGTGGATTTCTACGGGCTGGTGACTAGCCTTGCCTGCGACTAGTGACACGGAGCATCTCTTGCGCGCTTCCCGAGCATTCGTGCGTCTGGTCTTTTAGAAGAAATGTCCATTCAGAATCCTTTATCCGTTTCTAAAAATAAGAATTTTTGTCTTTTTGTTTTTGAGTTATGAGAGCTCTTCATGAATTCTAGCCACCACTCCTTATCAGATAAATGATTTGCCAATATTTCCTGCCCTCTGAGGGTTTCTTTTTGTTTTCTTTAGGATGTCCTCTGAAGCACAAATCTTTAATTTTGAAAAAGTCTAATATAGCTTTTCTGTTGCTTATGCTTTTTTTGTCTTAAAAAGCATTGCCAAATCTTGGGCCATGAAGATTTACCCCTATGTTTTCTTCTAAGAACTTCGTTGTATTTTGGTCTTTAATCTAGTTTGGGTTAATTTTTGCATATGGTGTAAGGAGGTGGTCCAAATTCTTTTTTTTTTTTTTTTCATACAGTTCCAGCATCATTTGCCCACAAGGTAATTCTTTCCCCATTGAATACTTTTGGTGCCCATGACCAAAATCAATTGACCACAGATAGAAGGCTTTCTTTTTCAGACTCTCATCCCATTCTATCGATCCAAATGTCTTGTGTCTTATTTTATGCCAGGAACCACACTGTCTTGAACACTATTACTCTGTGGTACGTTTTGAAATCGGGAAGTATGAATCCCCCAACTTTATTCTTTTTTAAGATTGCTCTGGCTAATCTAGGTCATTAGAACTTCCATATGAATTTGAGAATCAGCCTGTCAGTTTGTGTAAGGAACTCAGCTGGGATTCTGGTGGGTATCATGTTCAATCAGTAGATCAGCGTGGGGGGTATAGCCAACAGGACAGTATTGTCTTCCAATCCATGAACATGGGATGTCTTTCCTTTATTTAGATCTTTTCTTTCAATAATATTTTGTGGTTTTCAGAGTATAAGTTTTGCATTTCTTTTGTTCAACTTATTCCTGAGCATTTTTTTTCTTTCTTTGTTATGGTAAAGTATATGGAAAACAAAATTTACCATTTTAACTATTTTTAAGTTTACAAGTCTATGGCAGTAAGTACATTTATGTTAGTTGTGCTTTATTCTTTTTTGACAATACTGTATGTGAAATTTATTTTTTTAATTTAATTTTCTGTTTATTGAAAGGGTATAGAAATACAGTTGGTTTCTCTATACGAATGTATCTTGCAATCTTGCTGAACTTGTTCATTAGTTATCATAATTTTTTAGTGGATTCCTTGAGATTTTCTATATATAAAATTATGTCATCTTTGAATGGACATACTTTTACTTCTTTCTTCCCAAACTGGATGCCTTTATTTTTCTTGCCTAATTGTCCTGGATAGAACCTCCAATGTAATGTTGAACAGATGTGGTGGGAGCAGACGTCTTTGTCCCATTACCGATCCTAAGAGGAAAACACTCAGTCTTTCACCGTGAAGTACCATAGCGGCTGTGGTTTTGTACTAAATGCCCTTTATCAGGCTGAGCAAGTTCCTTTCTATTCCCAGTATCCTAAATGGTGTTCTGTCCTCGGGGAAGGGTATGGGATTTTACTAAATGCTTTCTCTGTGTCATTTCTTCTCTGGATAATCATGTCATTTTTGCCCTTTATTGATCTGGTGTATTAGGTTAATTGATTTGCAGATTTTAATCCAACCTTGCATTCCTGGAACAAATCCCACTTGGTCCTAGTGTATAATCCCTTTTGTATAGTGCTGGATTTTATTTGTGGGTATTTTGTTGAGTGTTTTTCATCTATTTTCATAAGACTTATTGTTCTGTAGTTCTTTTCTTGCTATATCTCTTTCTGATTTGGTAACATGGTAATGTTGCCCTTGCTGACTGTGTTTGGGAGTGTTTCCTCCTCTCCCTACTCTTTTACTTGCTTCCTGGAAGAGTTTGTAAAGAACTTTTATTCTTGGGGAGCCTGGGTGGCTCAGTTGGTTGAGCAACTGCCTTCGGCTCAGGTCATGGTCCTGGTGTCCCAGGATCGAGTCCTGCATTGGGTTTCCTGCTCGGCAGGGAGTCTGCTTCTTCCTCTGACCTCTTCCCTCTCATCCTCTCTCTCTCTCTCTCAAGTAAATAAATAAAATCTTTTTTTAAAAAAGAATTTTTATTCTTTATATTTTTGGCAGAATTTGTCAGTGAAGCCATCTGGACCTTGCGGGCTTCTGTTTGTAGAGAGTGTTTGGATTACTGACCCATCTCTTTACTTGTTACAGATCGGTTGAAATTTTCTACCTTTCCTAGTCAGTGTTAGTAGCTGTTTTGCTTTCTAAGGAATTGTCCATTTTATCTAGGTTATATAGTTATTGTTATAAAATGATTTCTAGCATTCATTGAAACCCTTCTTATTTCTGTAAAACCAGCTGTAAAGTTCTCCATCTCCTTTGAATTGCAGTCATCTGAGTCTTCTCCCTCTGGTCAGCCTCACTGAGGGTTGTCAATTTTGTTGATCTTTCTGATGATGAACATTTGGTTTTATTGACTCTATTAATTTATTTAGCCTCTATTTCATTAACTTTGTATTTCCTTTTTTCTGCTTGCTTTAGGGTTAGTCAGTCTTTCTTTCTTCCCTCTTCCTACAGTGGAGAGTTAGGTTCTTGTAATGGGGTCTCTTGTCTCCTTTAATGTGGGCACCTGCGGCCAGAGATTTCCCTTTTAGCACTGCTGTCCCTGAATCCCAAGTTCTGGTATATTGTGTCTGCACTTTCATTTACCTCAAAGTATTTTCCAATTTTTCTTATGAATTTTTCTTTGACATACTGGTCATTTAAGAGTCTACTGTTTAAATTTCACGTATTTTTACTTTGGATCCAATGTGTTCAGAAAACAACCCGTATTACAACCCTTTAAAAGGTATGAGTTTTGTCTTCATGTGCAGATGGTCCCTCTTGGAGAATGTTGTGTGTACCTAAAGGTGACCCGCTCTTTGGTTGTTGCTTGTAATGTTCTGTTGATATCTGCTGGGTCTGACTGGTTTATGGTATGGTTCACATCTTCTCTTTATTGACGTTTTGCTTATTTGTTCTATACATTATTGAAAATGGAGTATTGACATTTCTAACAGCTGTCGCTTTGGCTATTTCCGCGGCTACTTTGATTTCGGGATGGCGCTCCAAGAAGCATGTGGTTACTATTCATGGGACACATATGTTTCCATCCTCATACTTTCAGCCTGTTTGTATCTTTGAATCTGACACACACTTCCCATAGACCTGTATTGTCGGACTTTATTTTTTAATGCCGTCTGATTAGCTCTGCCTTTTGATTCTTTAACACAACCGTGCTTAATGTTGTTGACATAGTTGGCTTTGTCCGCAACTCGGCTTTTTGTTGTTTTTCTCCTGTATTTTTGTTCCCCTGCTCCTCCTTTACTCCTTTCTTTTGCATTTAGTGAACATTTTTTTTAACATATTTAAGGTTCTTTAGTGATTTTTCACGACCAGAGTCGTTTCCTTGGTGGTGGTTCTTGTATTTATCATATGCATCCTCATGTCAGATTTCTACTAAGCTAAGGCTGGTTAGGTACAGAAGGGACTCCTCTATTTCTTTCTTACATTTTACCCATGTCTGTGGTATTGTTCTTAAACATATTAAATGTACCTGTTATAAGCCCGAAAATACAATGTAATAATGATTATGTCGTGAAACTTTGTCTATACAGAAGCTGAGGGGAACAAAGTATGTAGTATTTGATTCATTAACCTTCTCACTTAGTGTTTCTGATCCTCTTCGTGTGTTCCCATGGATTTGGATTACCAGCTGGTGGCATCTCCTTGGCTCAGTGCAACTTCACGACAGCAACCTGCTTTGAGTTGAAGTTGGTCAGTATGTTACATTCTGGACCGTACGAGTGCAACAACACAACTAAATATGTGTTGTTTCACACAATTACTTTCTAATTCAGTTAAAGAAATGGGATGGAATACACATTTATATGCGTTTATATTGTCATGGATTAACACATAACTACATTTATGGATGCATTTTGTTTAAGATTTGTGTATTTATTTGAGAGAGAGAGAGCACAATCAAGGTGAGGGACAGAGGCTGAGGGAGAGAGAGAAGCAGGCTCCTGACACTGGACTCGATCCCAGGACCGCAGGATCATGACCTGAGCCGAAGGCAGACGCTTCACCAACTGAGCTCCCCAGCGCCCCTCATTTTTGTTTTTTATGGTGATTTTGATGTACTCTGCTGAGCCACTTCCTGCCTGAAAAATGTCCTCCAGGTGTTCTTACGAAATGGGGGTGCTAACAAGGAATTCCATTTTTGTTAACCTGGGAATGTCTTTTTTCCGGCCTCCTTTTGGAAGATAGCTTTTCTGGATATAAGATTCTCGGTTAATTTTTTTCCATGGACACGTCGAATGTGTTGACGTGCTGCTTTCCGGGGACTGTTGTTTCTGATGAAGAGTCACCTGTTAATTTTTGGTGTTGTTCCCTCTTTCCTGTTACTGCTTTCAAGATTTTTCTCCTTGTCTTTGGTTCTCAGTGCTTTTACCATGATGTCATCTTCAAATAGTGACCTTTTTTTTTTTTTTAATTGTGTTTGTTTTCTTTGGGCTGCTTCCACTTTTGGCTGTTGTGTTCAAGGCTGCTAAAATATCTCGTAAAGTCCCTGCTCTCCAGTCCCTGGAGTCTCTACCCAGAAGTGGAATTGTGGGATCAGATGGGAATTCCGTTTTTAATTTTTTGAGGAACCACTTTATTGTTTTCCATGGGGGCTGCACCAACTTCCATCCCTCCAAGCAACACATAATAACCATTCCAACCTCCCCACATCCTCACAAACACTTGCTATTTTCTGTTCATCAAAAGAAATATTCTTAGAGTAGCCATCCTGATGGGTGTGGAGCGGTATCTCATTGCGGTTTTGATTGCATTGGCTTAAGGATGAGTGATTTGACTCTCTTCTCATGCGCAATCCCCATCTGTTTATTCTGGTGGGGAAAATGTCTGTTTAAGACATTTGCCCTTTTTTGAGTTTTTATTTTGTTGGTTGTTGTGGAATTGTCGGAGATCTTTATATATTCTGGATATTACACAGTTTCATTTTTCTTTTCCAATATGTATGTCTTTTATTGACTTCTCTTGTGTTACTGCAGTGGTTATAACTTCCAGTACTACGTTGAGTAAAAATGGTGAGGAAACATCATTGCCCTTTTCTTAAGAGAAAATCATTCAGTCTTTTACCATTAAGGATAATGTTAGACATAAGGAGTTTTTTGGGTAGATGGTGTTTATCAAATTGAGGATGTTCCCTTTTCTATTTTCTTCTGAGCATTTTTGTCATGAAAAGATGTTGGATTTCAAAGGCATTTTGTGCATCAACTGATATGACCATGTGATTTTTATTATTTACCTGTTAATATTGTGCATTACATTGCATGATTTTGAATACTGAACCAACTTTGCATCTTTAAAATAAATCCCACTGGTCATGGTATATCGCTCTTCTCATATCTTGCTGAATCACATTTGCTAATTTTGTTGAAGATTTTATTTATTTATGACAGAGAGACACAGCGAGAGAGGGAACATGAGCACTTGGAGTGGGAGAGGGAGAAGCAGGTTTCCCACTGAGCAGGGAGCCTGATGTGGGGCTTGATCCCAGGACCCGGGATCGTGATCTGTGCTGAAGGCAGATGCTTAAGGACTGAAACACCCAGGTACGCCTATTTGTTAATATTCTAAAGAATTTTTGCATCTACATTCATGAGGGATATTGGTTTGTACCTTTCTCTTTTGGTAGTATCTTTGGTTTTGTTATCACGCAAATTCTATGTAAAAAGATTTGAAAGGTAGTCACCCCTCCTGTTTTTTGGAAGAGGTTGCGTGGCACTGTAATTAATTCTTTAACAACTTCAGAGAAATCTCCAGTGAAGCCATTGGTATTTGGGAGTTCTTTCTTATGAATTTTTCAATTAAAATTTTAATCTCCTTAGAAAATTTAATCTCCTTAATAGTTGGAAGACCATAAAAATTGCCTCTTTCATATTGGGTTGATCAGAGTCTGTGCTTTTTGGGGAACTAGTCCATTTCACCTAAGTTGTCGTACTCATGTAGAATTGTTTGAAATATCCTCGTACTATCCTTTGGATGTCTTCAGTGTTTTTGAGAGACCAGTTTTGTGTGGTTCTCTAGGTAGCTGCCCCAGGTGTTACAGTGCACGTATATGTACTTTATTGTAATCTGGTATCAGTGTTTTGCTTCTTCGAAGTGTTGAAATCTTACTTCCCTTTGGTTCCCTGTATCATTTTTTTAATTCATCAGATAAAATTTGACGTGTAGCATTGTGTAAGTTTAAGGGGTACACTGTGTTGTTTTGATACATTCATGTATTGTAATATGATTGCTGATATAACGATATTTTTCATAGTATATAATCATATTCATTATGCCGTGCACTAGACATCTGTGGCTTAGTACTACTCGTTATATATTTGTACCTTAAGCACCATCACTCTTAGCCCTCCTCCCCCACTCTATTCCCTGGCAAACATCGTGTTCTTCTCTGTTTTTCACGGATTTAGCTTTTTTAGAATCCACGTGTAGGTGATCTCATACAGTACTTAACTTTGGCTGACTTACCTCGCTTAGCATAATGTGCCCAAGGTCATCCATGTCATCGGAAATGGGCGGATATCTTCCTTTCCCAGGGCTGGAAATTATTGTGTTGTATGTGTATGTGTGAGTGTGTGTGTGTGAGTGTGTGTGTGTGTGTATCTTTCTTATGCATTCACCCACTAATGGGCACTTGGGTTATTTCCATGCCGTGGCTGTTGTAACTAGTGCTGTGATGAACACAGAAGTGTTTGCATCTCTCAGAAATCCTGTCTTCATTTCCTTTGGATACATACGCAGACGTGGAATTGTTGGATTATATGATAGATCTATTTTCAGTTTCTCGAGGAAGCTTCATATTGTTTTTCATAGTGCTTCAACCAGTTCACATTCCCACCGATGGTGTATAAGGCTCCCTTTTCCCCACATCCTTGGAAGTAGCTGTTTTCTTGTCTTCTTGACGATAGCCATTCCAACAGGTGATTTCTCACTGTGGGTTTGGTTGGGTTGGGTTTTAGAGATTTATTTATTCCTTTTAGAGAGGGGGAGGAACAGAGGGAGAGAGCCCCAAGCAGACCCAGTGCTGAGCACAGAGTGCAACTCGGGGCTCGATCCCATAACCCCGAGATCATGACTTGAGCCAAAATCAAAAGTCAGACACTCAACTGGCTAGGCACCCCCCAGGCACCCCCTCATTGTGGTTTCAGTTTTGCATTTCCCTGATGATGAGCAATGTTAAGCATCTTTTCATGTGTCTGTTGGTCATTTTATGTCCTCTTTGAAGAAATGTCTAATTTAGTGTGGTCCATTTTTTTAATCAAATAGTTTGATTATTTTAATTAATAATTTTAATTAATAATTAATAAATAAAATATAAAATAAAATAATAAATAAATAAATAAAAATAAAATAATAAAATTAATAATTTTAATTAATAATTAATAATTTGATTATTTTTAATCAAATGGTTTAATCAAATAGTTCTTGGTTTTGAGTTGACTGGGTTCTTTATATATTTTGGATTTTAACCCTTTATCAAATATATGGTTTCCAAAATTTTTCTCCCGTTCTGTAAGTTGTCTTTTCATTTTGTTGTTTCTTTTGCTCTGAAGCTTTTGAGTTTGATGTAGTCCCATTTCATTTTTCTTTCTTTTATGTGCTTTGACATCATGTCCCCCAAATTATTGCCATAATATGTTTATGAGCTTCTTCCTTACATTTTCATCTCAGTTCAATGTATCAGGTCTTATGTTTAAGTTTTGATCCATTTCAAGTTAATTTTTGTAGGTGGTGTGAGATAGGGATCTAATCTCATTGTTCTACACGTGTTTCTCCGGTTTCCCCCAACACCATTTACTAAAGGGTCTTTGTGTTTCCATAAAAATTGTACGATTGTTTCTCCTATTTCTTTGAAGAATGTCTTTGGTATTTTGATGGGGATTGCACCGAATGGCCATTTTCACATATTAGATCATCTGATCCATGAACATAGACTGTCTTCCCACTTGTTCGCGTTATCTTCAATTTCTTTCAGCCAAGATTTATAGTTTCCATTTTGTAGACATTTTACTTCTTTGGTTAAATTTATGCCTAAGTATTTCCTCTCTTTATATGATTTTGAATGGGGCAGTTTTCTTTCTTTCTCGGGTGCTGTCTCACTAGTGAAAGGAATGTAATAGATTTCTGTATGTTGATTTTGTAATCTGCCACTTTACCATATCACTGATTAATTACAAGTTTTTTGACTGATTCTTTGGGATTTCCTATAAATAGGATCTTATTATAAGCAATAGTGACAATTTTACTTGTTCCTTTTCAATTTGGATGTCTTTTATTACCTTGTCTTGCCTAATTGCTCTGATTAGGACCTCTGGTACTATACTGAGTAGGAGCGGTGAGAATGGGTGTCCTAGCCTTGTTCGTGGTCTCAGTGGAACACTTTCAATTTCTCTCCATTGAGTATAGTGTTGGCTGTGGGTATGCCATATATGGCCATTGTTATGTTTGGGTATGTTCTTTCTAGACCCAGTCTGTTAAGGGTGCTTATCGTGAAAGGATGCTGTATTTTGGCAAATGCATCTATTGAGCTGATCATGTGATATTTATCTTTCATTTTATTGATGTGTGATGTATTACATCTATTGATTTGTGTATGTTGAAGCATTCTTGCATCCCAAGGGGTAAATCCCACTTGGCCATGGTATATAATCTTTTTAATGCATTCTTGAATTCCATTTGCTAATCTTGTGTTGAGAATTTTTGCACCTACATTCACCAGATATTAGTCTATAGTTTTCTTTGTGGTGTCCTTACCTGGTTTTGGTATCAAGGTCATGCTGTCCTGGTAGAAAGAGTCTGGAGGCATTCCCCCCTCCACATTCACTTCCTCTGGTCCCCATGGTTTCTGATGACAGGTATACTGCCATTCAAATTAGTGTTCCTCTGTAAGTAATGTGCCATTTCTCTTCCATAATGGTTTGTCTTTAGTTTTCAGTAATTGATAATGTGTATTGGTGTTGATATTTTTTGATTTATGCTTTGTTTTCAGTTAGCTCCTTGAATCTGCAGGGTTGTATCTTTCACCAAATTTGGGGAGTTTTAAGCCATTATTTCTTTGAATACAATTTTTTTAAAAGATTTTATTTATTTACTTGTTAGAGAGAGAGAGAGCAAGAGCACAGGCAGACAGAGTGGCAGGCAGAGGCAGAGGGAGAAGCAGGCTTCCCGCCGAGCAAGGAGCCCAATGTGGGACTCGATCCCAGGATGCTGGGATCATGACCTGAGCCGAAGGCAGCTGCTTAACCAACTGAGCCACCCAGGCGTCCCTCTTTGAATACAATTTTTGTCTCACTTTCTCCTCTCCCTTGGGACTCTGATTATAGGAAGGTTAGCTTTTTTCTTATTGTCAACCAGGTCCCTGAAATTCTTTTTATTTTCAGCCCATTTTATGTTACTCGCATTAGGTCAGCTCTGTTGGTTGAGCCCGGAGTTCACTGGTTCTATCCTCTGCCATGCCCGCTTCACACTGGAGTCCATTCAGTGAGGATTATTGTTACTACATTTCTCAGTTCTATATTTACATTTTAATAGCTGCTCTTTCTTTGCTGTGGTTTTCTGGGTTTTCTTTTTCATTGTGTCAAGAAAATTTGTAATGGCTTATTAAGGCATTTTTATAATGAGGTCTTTAAACCTTCTTAAGTAATTCTGACATTTGGCTTATTTTGTTACGGCATCTCTTGATTATCTTTTGTTATTCGTGTGGGGACTCTCTTGATTCTTGGCAGAAGTGGTTTTCAGTTGTGGCTCATACATACGATCAGACTGGTCCCCTGGTGAAGTGTAGCAAGAGGGCCAGGTGACCGTGAATGTTTAGCCTCCCCCCGGGCCCCGCCAGTCCCAGTCCAGGTGGGGAGGGCACTGCCTTACACTACCTCATTGCAGGAGGGGGAGTAGAAGTTCAGTTTCCCTGTATGGGCCACACACATCTTCCTGGTGGGAGTGGGGTTGCCAGCTCACCCTGCCATGTTGCCTGAGTGTGGTGTGAGATCAGCTCCCTAGTGGACCCTGCTGACCCCCGACACTGGCATGGGGCATGGAGGGTGTTAGGTGGAATGCCACGCAGCTTCCCCTCACATGGCACACGGCCTCATTCAGCAGTAGGCATCAGGCAGTAGCTCAGTCCTCCGCTCTTACTACTGACAAAACCAGACAGAAGATCCACAAGGATATAAAAGAAGGGAATACTGTTATTTTCTATTGAATTGTCGGTTGTTGTTGAATTGTCTGCTTCTTCAATCCCGCCGGTTCTCGCGGAACATGTTTGGGGGCTCCATTAGCAGCACCTATAACTTGTATTTCTTTGTCACTTCAGTTCTTTAGAACTTTCATCCTTGATTTTTATTTCTTCCTGATTGTTGATCCTTTTGTTATTATAAATGTCCCTCACTGTCTCCAACAAGAGTTTGTTTTAACGCCGAGTTTGGCTGATATTTAAGTAGTCACCCCTGCCTTCTCGTGTTTGATGTCTGCAGGCCATCTTTTCCCCTCCCTTTCCTTTGAGCCTATTTGTGTCTTTGAATATATAATGTGTCTATTGTAGGCAGTATATGCTTGGATCCTGGCAGTCTGGCGATCTCTGCTGCTTTATTGAGTGTTTAATTCACTTATAGTTAATGTAATTACTGATATGGTGGGACTTACATCTGCCACTCGCTACTTATTTTCTGGAGGTCTTGCATCTCTTCTATTCCTCTCTCCCTGCCTTCTGTCATCTTGAAGAGATGTGTGTTAGTGCACCATTCTAAGTCCTTTACTAGTTTATTTTTTCTGTTTTTAGGTTGTTTTCATAGTAGTACAGCCTGGGGATTACAGTCAGCATTTCAGCTGGAAACAATCTCCTTTGGGTTACTCCTGAATAGGTCTTCAAATGTTTTTGTGGGGTGCCTCCTCCTCTCTTCTAGGGACTCTAATCACACATACGTTGCTGCTCCTAATGACACCTAATGAGCCTCCCGGGCTGCATGCTGTTTTGTTCACCTGTTTTACATTCTTCCACACGAAGCCCATTTACCAGTCTATCTTCAGGTTCATTGATCCGTTCTTTCTTCTGCCAGCTCCCATCTGCTGTGTAGCCCCCCTGGTTTTCCCTCTACACTGCTGTGCTTGGCAACCTCATGATGCTTACATGCTTTATTTTATAAATCGTATCTATTTACTGATGTTCTCCATTTGATGAGTCACCACCACCATCCTTTCCTTTCGTTATTCAAATATGGTTTCTCTGCATTGTTCGAACGGGTTTCTAGTAGCTGCTTTGGAGTCTTGGCCTACGAAGTCCAATGTGTCGGGCCCCTCAGAGATCATTTCTATTGACTGCTCTTCATTCCTGTTGAAGTGCTATACTCCCTGTTTCTTTGCATGTCTCATAATTGTTTGTCCAAAAAACTGTTTCATTTTGCATGATGTAGACACCCTGGATTCTGATTCTTCCCCTAATCAGTGGCAATTGTTCTGCCTGGATCGTGCAGTTTCTGTCTCCTGCAGCGAGGGGCCACTGATGGTCTCTGCTCAGGTTGGTTTTTTTTTTTTTCTTTCTTTTTCCTTTTTTTTTTTTTTTTTTTAGCATGCTTTTGTTTTTAAGCCCGGCTTTCTTTGTGTCACCCCCGGATCGGCATAGCCTGATGGCCAGGCCAGGATTGGTCAGCAGTTTTGTTGGAACAACTTGAGCCAATGAGGCGTCCTCCCTGGGCTGAGGTGATCTGCATGTGAGTTGAGACACTCATTCAGAGTTCAGGCCGTTTACAAGTGTCTCGTGGCCGTTACTTTCGGCCCACATGGGGTCTCGCAGGCAGCCAAGGATAAGCAGATAACAGGTGTCCTTGCTTGTCTCCACCAAGTGTGCGTGCTGTCTGCCAGATCTCAGGATTCCTGTAAAAATTCTTGCTGGTCTCTTGCTTGTCCCAACCAGTACCTGCAGCCTCTGGAAGCCGTGGTATTGGCCTTCCCCGGGATTTGCTGATTTGCCCCCGAGATTGCTGCTGTGTGACGCAGTCCATGGGGTCTCCCATGAGGCTCCAGGTCAGGGGGGACCTCTCTGTTGGCCCCAGGACTGAAGGTCCTCAAGCCTCCTGCGCCACTGAGCTTGGGTGGGGGGAAGGGAGCAGCCCTGAGGGAAAGGGCCAGACCCTGCTGTTCTGAGGTTTCATAGTTTTTTCTCGAATAAACAGCCCTCACTTCACCTTTGGTTAATTTCTGGAGTTCTGGTGTCGCTGTTTCTGACTGTCTTGTCCTGTTTTGTCACTGCCTTCCTTTCTAGAGGTGTGTTGCCTGTTGCTGATTTCGTGTTATTTCTTGGATGAGTAGCCCGTTAATATACTTTCAAAGTCAAAACCACACAAGAGGTCTACTGAGAGAGGCTTCCCTCCTTCCCGGCTTCCCTTATCCCTTCCCTCCTGATTGTTCCCACCCTCCTAAGTAACCAGTTTCAGTATTCTCTGGTCGGTTTCGTACGTGTGACAGTGTGAGTATGTTCTTTATCAAACATGTGTGTTTATTTTCTCCTTTCCCCTTCTTTATTACAAGAAAAGGGGGGTATCCTATGTCTGTCCTATGTGCTGTGCTTTCCTCCCCTAAAACCACCTCCTAGAAATCCCTCCACATCCGCTCGTGGAGAGCTTTGCTCTTCTTCGTTACGGGTCCACGGCGTCCCCCGACGCGCGTGCTGTCGTCTTGTCCACAGCTCCCCGAAGCCCGCCTGTGTGCGTGGTCTCCTGAGGGCAGCTCTGCTCACCATTCTGCAGCCAGAGCTTGGATTCGCTTCTGACATTTTATAATTGCAAAGAAAATGCTGCACTGAATAATCTTATGCATATTTTCACATTTTGTTGGAGGTAAACCCCTCAGGTAAATTCCTAGGAGACGGATTACTAGGATGGAATACAAACACACACTTGGGTTTGTTAAATATTGCCAAATTCCCCGCCCCAGGAGCAGTGCCATTTTGCACAGCCTTGGCGTGGAAGTAGGTCATTGATATTTTGAATTCTTATTGATCTGATAAGTAAAAACTGATATTCTGATTTCGGTTTAGCTTGCACTGGTTTTTTTTTTACAAGTGAAATTGTAATCTTTTCATAAGTTTAAGGGCTATTTTTATGGATAATTTCCTGAGCTGTTGACAGCTTTTGCCTATTTTTCTATAACCATTTTGGTCCTTTACTCCTTCAGTTTTTATGTTTCGTGTACATTGTAGCCGTGAGCCTCTCGTCAGTGACATATGCTGCAAAGATTTCCTTCCGTTTTGTCATTTGCCTTTTAATTTTGTTTAAGGTACTCTTTTTTTCCCCTATGCAAAAGGTTTCTTTTCTTATACCTGCAGTCACACTCACTGGTCTTTCCTGATGACATCTGGATTTCTAGTCGGAGACAGGAGGGCTTTTTACTGTGATTAGTTTGGAGAGGAATTCACTCGGTTTTATCATCGTATTTGTGTAGTTCTGTCAGGGGAGGTGTCTGGTACCTTCATGAGAGATTTTCGTAGGAATGGTCGATAAATTCTTCGATGTAATCATATGTTTCTTCTTAACCCTATTAATATGGGGAAATATTTAGAATTTTTGCATCAGCAATCACAAATATGCGGGCCTTTTATTCTCATGCTCTGTGTTTATCAGAGTCATATATCAGCATTACACTGTAGGAAGTATTTGGAAGTTTTCCTTCATTTTCTGCGCTTTGAAACAATATATATAGTATTAAGACTCTCCCGTTTCTAAAGGGTTTTGCTAGAATTCCCCCTGTGAAACCGACTGGATATGGCACTTTCTCCCAGGGTAATTCCTTGGTAACTTTTCTACTGATTTTTTTGGAAATCAGTGCGCGTAAGCTTTCTATTTCTGCTGAGATCAATTTTAGATAAACTGTATTTTGCAAGGAAGTTATCCATTTCATCTGGGTTTTGCAAATTCTTTGCATAGAAGTGTACCAAGAAGTCTGTCGTTATTTTAAAAATTTCCTTCACAGCACGTTCTCTTGTTGTTTCTTTTGTGTGTTTGTCCTTTCTCTCTTTGCTCCCTAATTAAATGGTAGTTTGTCTATTTTATTTCTTTCGTGTAACCAGGATTTTTATTATGTTAATTTGGTCTAGTATTTTACTGTTTTCTGCCTCATTAGTTTCTTTTATCTTTGTTATTTCCTTCCTCGTGCTTTCTTTTGATTTACAGTCCTTTTTTTTTTTTTTTTT